>JAPMLY010002436.1:0-48740 GCA_026401115.1 Tetraselmis chui
TGTTGGAGTGGGGGAGAGTGTCGGCCATGAAAGGGAGGAGGTGGGCCACCGGGAAAGGGAGAGCGGCCGGCCATGGGACGCGGCGGGCCGTACGAGTGCGGGTGGTCACGGTAGGGGTGGATAAGATGAGAGGGCGCGTCCGTGATTTGGGGGCCGGGGTGGTGAAGGGCGTATCCGGCGTGGGGGAAGGGGGGAGGTGGTGGGAGGTGATCAACCCGGATGGCGTGACGCGAGGGGTCGTAGTGCGCCTCGGCACGCGCGGGCTCGCGGGGCGCATCGTGGCGGCGCTGTGCGACTGTGGGGTCGGTAACAGGGGCTGCAGCAGGAAAGAGTGTTTCTGCGTCCGGTGTTACGAAACCAGGCTGGGTATGGTCACTCAGGTGGAGGGTGTGACCGTCGTGGCTGTGCCGGACGGGTTCGAGTGGGGCATCGTGGCGGCGCTGAGCTACAGGGGGGTGCGGATTAGCACCCGCAGCAACGACAGCACCCACGGCCGACTGCGAGTCGACACGAGCAGTTAAGCTCGCCACTTGCGCAACGAGCAGCGCGAGAGTATCGGGGGGGTGATCGAGGGTGCTCTGGTGAGAGCCTGACTCAGGGGAAGCAGCAGGTGAATCAGGCGGGTTTTTCTGCTCCATTTCGACAGAGGGAAAAAAAAGAAAGAGCTGAAGGAAAAAACAGGCAGCGGTAAAAACCGCTAGCCGGACTTGTGCCTAACAGCGGTATGCTAAGAGACGGCCTGATGCCCGCCGACCCCTCGGCCTGTAGCCCCGGGGTGTCTCAGAGCACCTTTTCTGTATCCTCCACCCAGTGTGGGGCACAAGTCGAGGCCAAGGCCAGGACAGGTGGAGCGCTGCGCGAGGTGGCTGATGCGCGAGGCTAGTATAAAAATAGAAATAAAAGGTAAGCTACGGCTGGCGTGCGACCTGTGGATGCGTATTCACCCGACAGTGCACCCCCCCGTTCTCCAGCTTGGACCTGTGTGCACCCTGTCCACACACGACGAGTGCGTCGGTGTGGTTGGCTGGCTATCTCCGGCGGGTGGCTGGCTTAAGAGGGTGGTGGCGGGTTTTAAAAATCGCAGTTTATACTGGCGATACCGCCGACTACAGGTTGAAAGTACTAGGTGTCTAAAGAAACTTGCCTTCTGCGGGAGAGCTGTCGATCGCAGCTCGCCGAACCAGGTTGTCGCGCGTGAGTGACGTGAGGCGGGGGCCCATAACCTATTGAACCATGCAAACACAGTTAGTGTGGAAGATAACGTACGCAAACGTAGTTACAGTCACAGTCCCGCAAACGGAACAGTTAAGGCGACAACCAGCCTACAGGCGTGGTGTCGGGACAACAGAAGTGTCAGAGCTGTAGCCTAGCGACAGCTCTGTACCGAGTCAAACAGTTTATCGGTATGTCCGATCTAGACATGTACTAATCATATCTAGAGTAGCTTACAGTAGCTATCTGCAACTAATACGTATGCGGTATTACTTACAACAACCCCTCCCGCCTCCCTCTGCCCGCCTCCTCCCCCACCTACTCGGACCTCGACCTGGACGACTTGCCGGATGAAAACCTTCCTAAAGACGACGTCGACACAGAGCGCCCACACCCCTTCGGACCTCCCAACCTCCACTCTAAGTCCCCACCGGCCGACAAGGCCGACCCCCGTCCCTAACTCCACGGCACATGGGCCACCGGGCCCGGGGGTTCGACCCCACAACCACTCTTAAACCTTCCACCATGATATCCGTTCACACATTGTAACCAACTCATATAGGGCGGCGCCCGCCGGCGGCGCAGCGGCGGCGGCCCCGGAGGGGGGTGCGCTCGGAGGCCCGTCGGCACCTACCTCTACCCCCACGCGGTGGGCGCTGGTAACCCCATAGCCGTGCCAGGCCTGGCACGGTAGGGGGCTGAACTAGGTACCGACAGCTGCGATCCGCGGGATCAACAGCTGTCGGGAAGCCTTGTACGGAGGGTTTTGGAAAAACATAATATCCGTACACCGGCACAAGGATCTCCCGCTCGGCCAGTCCGATATGTCTTTTCCGCGACTAAATACTCGCAGATACTCTCCCGACGATGGGGCGGGGGTGGCGTTTGCGAAATATTTTTTGGCGAAGAGGGGTACGGACGGATCTGCGGAGGGACGAGCGTGTTGGAGCTGGCGGCGGACAGCTGGGAAGCAGCGCTAGGGACGGCGCTCGCTAGCAGTCGCCAGCCATGCGATAGCCTTAGGTCTCCCTGGGGGCGAGGCATGTTGCTGCGCAGGACGGAGGTTGATCGCAGCCGGAGGAGCGGCACCGTCTGGCGGCGGCGGTCCCTAGGATCGTCCGCCGCCGGAAAAGCCCGGTACGGGGGGTTTTTGGAAAAATTCCCGTACCCACCATCTTTTGAGGACCGGCGACTCGATCCCTGTGTTCTTCCAACCCCTTCCCTAGTCGGTACCCGGTTATCGATAGGCTGCCTCAGGCACTGTGCCTAGGGTTATCGTAACGGTACACTGCTCGTAAAGGCGGCCCCCTAACAACGTAAACCACTGGGGGAGGGCGCGGACGGCCACAGCGCGATCAAATAGGTGTTGGAAACATACGGGAAAAGGACAGGGGACAGGAGAAAATCTGGCTCGGGGCCAGGAGAGCCCGCAGGACACCGTCTGCAACCTATTTCTTTTCTCTTCTCAGCCCCCGAAGGAGGAGAGAAGACTAGGCTAGGTGGCGAGCTGCGTCGAGAGGAGCGGCTAATACCTCGGGCGGGGTTGAGCACGGATCGAGGCGGGACCGACGACGACCTATGCGAGGGGGTTTTTCACCTGCCTTTCCCCCCAAGCTCCGGCACGACCGGAGTCGCACAGGAGCCGAGGTCAGGCAGGTTCGCCTCGACCAGCTCAAGCTGAACAGCCTTGCTGATCAACGACCCCGCAGCGGCTGGAGCAGGCCGCGTATCGTGGAGACTAGCGACATATTTTATTTCATATTGTATCCAAAAATACGTATAGATCAGAAAAATAATGAATACCTGAATACGGGTATGTTTTAGACGGTATCGTTACTGCCATTGGAGAGGTTGGGATTAGTGGTTCAACGGTCTACCTCACGCTTCTAAGTCTAGCTAGGCATAGCATAAGGGGGGGCCTAGAGACTCCAACCGGTTTATACTGGTATTGGGGTGTTTAATTTCAAATTTCAAATTTCATATAGGGCGTCGCTCCCGCCTCACTTCAACCCCCGTACGTGCACCATCAAACTACACAACTACCTGTTTGACCTTAACATTGAACACGGCCTCCCCATCCCCATTGGTCACCTAGACTCCTCCGCAGTCCTCTCCTTCCAATGGGGTCGTTACCAAGAACTCGCCAACATCTACTCCATTGCTACCTCCCTTGCCAAACTACACTCCGACACTTGTAACTCATATACTATCATAACGAATAACGAAGTCGATAACTTCCATAACCATGAGCTATACCCCATCCAGTGGACTAACCTCTCTAACAAAGGCTCACCCCCACACCCGGGCACACCCCACCACTCTCTACTCATCCTCACCTGGCAGCAGTCCCACTTTGGCCTCCTCCACCTAACCCACACCTTTGCTACATGGATTGACTCCCTTCACCACCCTCCCACACCATCCCTTCTTACTCGCTCATTCTCACTCCTCGCCTCATGGAACTCTACCCCCCTTCCCAATCGTCGGTGCCCTTCGTTTACTCAACCCCCCTCGACAAAACGACGCATGCCACGCATGGTCGTGCGGAACCCGCGTCCTCCTACACACCTACTTCATCCTCACAGCACCCGCCGACCAAGAATATGACCCCCCTTATTTCGACCCCGGGACCACTCTCTACTCACTACACTCACTCTTATCGCACCACACGTTCCGCTCCACTCCTCTCCCGGTCGGCCGCTCCCATCTACTTACCGCCCTTCAACCCCCCCAACCCTCCTCCCTCCCCCCGCCCCCACGCCCCCTTGGAAACATACGGGAAAAGGACAGGGGACAGGAGAAAATCTGGCTCGGGGCCAGGAGAGCCCGCAGGACACCGTCTGCAACCTATTTCTTTTCTCTTCTCAGCCCCCGAAGGAGGAGAGAAGACTAGGCTAGGTGGCGAGCTGCGTCGAGAGGAGCGGCTAATACCTCGGGCGGGGTTGAGCACGGATCGAGGCGGGACCGACGACGACCTATGCGAGGGGGTTTTTCACCTGCCTTTCCCCCCAAGCTCCGGCACGACCGGAGTCGCACAGGAGCCGAGGTCAGGCAGGTTCGCCTCGACCAGCTCAAGCTGAACAGCCTTGCTGATCAACGACCCCGCAGCGGCTGGAGCAGGCCGCGTATCGTGGAGACTAGCGACATATTTTATTTCATATTGTATCCAAAAATACGTATAGATCAGAAAAATAATGAATACCTGAATACGGGTATGTTTTAGACGGTATCGTTACTGCCATTGGAGAGGTTGGGATTAGTGGTTCAACGGTCTACCTCACGCTTCTAAGTCTAGCTAGGCATAGCATAAGGGGGGGCCTAGAGACTCCAACCGGTTTATACTGGTATTGGGGTGTTTAATTTCAAATTTCAAATTTCATATAGGGCGTCGCTCCCGCCTCACTTCAACCCCCGTACGTGCACCATCAAACTACACAACTACCTGTTTGACCTTAACATTGAACACGGCCTCCCCATCCCCATTGGTCACTTAGACTCCTCCGCAGTCCTCTCCTTCCAATGGGGTCGTTACCAAGAACTCGCCAACATCTACTCCATTGCTACCTCCCTTGCCAAACTACACTCCGACACTTGTAACTCATATACTATCATAACGAATAACGAAGTCGATAACTTCCATAACCATGAGCTATACCCCATCCAGTGGACTAACCTCTCTAACAAAGGCTCACCCCCACACCCGGGCACACCCCACCACTCTCTACTCATCCTCACCTGGCAGCAGTCCCACTTTGGCCTCCTCCACCTAACCCACACCTTTGCTACATGGATTGACTCCCTTCACCACCCTCCCACACCATCCCTTCTTACTCGCTCATTCTCACTCCTCGCCTCATGGAACTCTACCCCCCTTCCCAATCGTCGGTACCCTTCGTTTACTCAACCCCCCTCGACAAAACGACGCATGCCACGCATGGTCGTGCGGAACCCGCGTCCTCCTAACACCTACTTCATCCTCACAGCACCCGCCGACCAAGAATATGACCCCCCTTATTTCGACCCCGGGACCACTCTCTACTCACTACACTCACTCTTATCGCACCACACGTTCCGCTCCACTCCTCTCCCGGTTGGCCACCCACCCCCCCACCCCCTCCCTATCCTCCCCCAACATATAGTCCAACCCCTCCACCTCATCAACCTCATCAACCTCAACACCTGCGGTCTCCACACATCCATCCTCGACGTCGAACACCTCACTACCACACACCACCCAGACATCCCCATCCTCACAAAATCCAACCACGCGACCCACAAATCCCGCTGGCGTATCCCCCTCCCTCAATACCTCCTCAAAAGTTCTCGTCCACACCACTCACCTCTGTCCCTACCCAATGCATGCGTTCTCTTCGCGGTTCGAAAATCCTCCTTCCACTCCACCACTGTCATAACCCCGCCGACACACCTCCTTCGCTACATTGCTGGACTATCCCTCGTCCAACACTCAGGCACCCCTTGCCTCCTCCTCCGTGTCTACATGCCGCAATTGCACACCCCCCAACTAACCCGAATGTACGAAAAAGTCGCAGCGTAGGGTCTCCGCCTCGCCGACGACCACCCGTCCCACCGCGTCCTCTGGGGGGGCGACTTCCAAACGACCACCACCAAAGGTACCGGCAACCTCGCCCTCACCTCCCTACTAGTCACACACCTTCAACCCCTCCATCCTCCCATCCCCACCTTCCCCCGCAGCGGCGGCTGCCTAGACCACTGGCTCTCCACACCCCCCTCGCCTCTAAGTCTCTCCCCTGCCGCTACTTCGGTCTTCTCATCCCCAACCCACTTCACCGACCACTCGGCCATCCGCCTCGTCATTCCTGCCCCCTCCACTCTCATCGCTCACCCCCCGACCCCCACAAATCTCCCACACACATCCCACTCCACCCGTACATACACCTTCAAACTTCCCCTCTCACATGACCACATCAAAGCATATCAATACAGCACCTCCGACTTCATCAACCAAACTGCCGCCCTTCACGCCGCGATCCTCAACACATCCACACCCGCCGTCTCCACAGACACCCTCAACACTCTCGCCTCGCAATTCACCACCCTCCTCTCCAACCACATGGATCACGCAGCCGCCATCTGGCCCCTCCTCCCCCCGAAGAAACCTAGACCCCCCAACACGTCCCTGGACCTTACCAGGCTCAAAAACAAATGCCGCAAACTCATTCAAAACTCCGCCGATGTAGCATCAACCGCGGCCCCCTCCCCCTCGCCCAAGCTCTCCTAAATACGACAGGGTATCTCGCTCCCGACACCATAAAAATCCAGAGCCAAGCACGCATACGCCACCTCCTCCACACCACCACCGAGGACAAATTGAACAATATCAAATCCCGCGCCAATACGGCCTATGACGCCTGCCCGAAATCCTCCCACCGTCTCTTGAAAATCAAAAGCGGCCTCCTCGCCCACAGCCACGCAACCTCGACCCTCCATAAAGTCACTCGACCCGATAAAACACTTGTAACCTCCCCCACCGAAGTCCTCGCGGCAGCCCACTCGCACTTCGACGCCGAACTCAGCCGCGATACCCCACCCGTACTCCCCATCCCTCCGTGGGAACACCCGGACAACCCATACCGCTTCGTCATCGAACCCCGCGGGGACACCTCCCTCACCCTCGCCGACATGATAGCCCGCGATACATTCGATAAAACGATTAATTCACTCGGCACGGGCAAGGCAACCGGCCCCGACGGTACACCTAACGAAATAATAAAATTCCTACCCCCCGCGACCCGCTCCGCCCTCTTCTCCCTCCTCTATCTCCTAGCCCACAAGGCCTACACCCCCCCCCCCCGAATGGTGCCACAGCACCACATGCCTACTACATTAAAAAGGTGACCCAACTCTCCTCGATAATTATCGCCCCATTGCCCTCATGAACAAGCTTCTTAAACTTTGGACCGCACTAATAAAAGATGCAGGCTCGAAATACGCCGAAACCGAGGGCATCCTAAGCGACCAGCAGGACGGATTCCGCCCACACCGCAGCATCCACGACGCCTTGTCCTCCATCATCATGATGATGGAGGACGCCATAATTCATAACAAGGACATCTACGTCATGTACGCGGACTTCAAAGGCGCCTTCAATGCCGCCGACCACCGCATCGTGTTCAAACACATGCGCCAACTCGGTATACTCCCCACCTTTGTCGACACTTGCGAACAACTCTACGGTGTCTCCTCCATCGATTATATCATCCCATACGGATCCACCCCCTCCATCGACATTAACCGAGGCACCCTGCAGGGGGACACCCTCTCCCCCTTCATGCTTACCCTCTTCCTCGAACCCTTCCTCCGCTGGCTTATGGTGGGCAGTAGGGGATACAACCCCGGCGTGCCCACCACTAACGCTGACCCCTCAGAACCCACAGCTACCTACCCCGGCCACGGCTTCGCCGACGACCTCAGCCTCGCCACGGGCTCACCCATCAACATGTTCATCCAGCTCCGGAAACTCTCCCTCTTTATCACCTACACATGTATGATTGTCAACATCCGAAAATGCTGCACTACCGGCGCCCTCTGGCGCTTAGGCAACGCCCTCTCCCTCGCCAACCGAACCCTCCTTGCATCCCGCCTTCAAACACAATTCATCACCATCAACTCACGCCCCTCCCCCATCCCTTCCATAGGCCCCTCGGACACATACCGCGTCCTCGGAGTCGAACTAAACACCTCCCTCACCTTCACCAGGCAATGGCTGGAACTAAAACGCACTACAACATCCCTCATCACTGACATGTCCACATCCCTACTCACGCACTCCCGCAAAATACGTGTCATCCGCGGCCTCCTAATCGGCAAGCACTTCTCCCTCCAACTCGGCCTCTTCAGCGACTCCCATATGGACACCCTAGAAGGCCAAATCCGCCGAGCACTCCACTCCGCCGTCTCCTCGGTGCGCAACCTCCCTCGCACAGCCCTCCACCGCTTAACCTCCAACCTCGGCTACGGCCTCCCCTCCCTCAAAGCCCACACCGCACAACTCACACTATGCCACCTCCACAAAATCATGAACACCCCCGGATACAGAGGCAACATGGCCATAACATACATTCGCACCATTTCCACCACATACACCCACCGGCCCACCGAATCTATCATCATCGGCATCGCCTCCCCACCCACACTTTGATGCATGGTATGGGCCCAACGCGACGCATGCACCATGTTCCACAACATCCCCCTACTCTTCTTCACCAACCCCATCGCCTCCACACTCCGCGCCCACTTCACCCACCAAGACAACACCCTCCTCGCATCCCTCAGCGACAAAGCCACCCACATCACCGACCCACACACCTACAAACAAGCATACTACGATTTCACACCTCGCCGAACACACACAGCCCTCCTCCCCCGCCTCGCCCCCCTTTGACGAAACAACATCACCCCATGGCCATGGTCCTCCTTCGCGCCACCAACACCTCCATCCTCCTCAAGTCCTGCAAATCCATTTCCACACACACGGGGTCCACCACCTCACTCTCAATCCCCATTTGCCTTCTCGCCGCAGTCCTCACCGAACCCCTCGATACTATCCACAACCGCCTACCCATCACACACCTCACCCCCAAACAAGCATCCCCCCCACCACCATTCACCCTTCATGGATTCCCCTCTTATCCCCCCACCTCCCCCGCTCCCCCACCACCCTCTCTTCCGGCATCCATACCCCTCACATCAAAACCCCCCTCCCCTGGCACCCACCACACACATCGAGTCAGAATACCTCTTACCATCAGACCACCACTACCCTCCATGCGACGGCACACGCATCATCTCCAAACACAAATACACATAAGACAACCAAACATAATACATGGTAGAATGGGCCCCGGAACACCTAACGGAATGGGACATCCAACTCCAAATCGACGACGGCTTCTGCCTCATCTCGTCAACCCCCACATCGGTATGTCTCCCCACCCCCTCTCCACCACCTGCTCTATCCGCCATGACCCCCTCCACACATACCCCACCTCCACATGCTGCACGTGCCCGCACTTTGCCGTCCATTCCCAATGCCGCCCCGCTCAGGGATCCGTCACATGGGAATGCGATTGGTGCGACCGCGGCCAACACCACGACCTCACCCGCCTACACGAGGTCCAGTGGGCCCCTTGCCTACAACTCCACGACACCATCAGTGAGACCCCCTCTGGCCCCACCGCCCTCACTGCATTTAACTCAGGATTCGTCCCCTCCACCACACCCATCCTACCCGACCCTGGACCCCCCCCATGGACGCACCCCCTCATCACATTCAACCACGACCCCATCCACCCCGACCTTGACATGCTCCCACCGGCACTTTCATAATCCACTCCCACCCAACACTACACGACACCACCATCCTTTGCACCCCCGACGGCCGCGCGGTCACTACCCTCTCCGGCCCCCGCACCCGACACCATTCCAACTCTTCCGCCCCGACCTCACACGACGCTCGTTCGAAGAGGAGGTCTACCACCTCATCACCCACCCAGGCTCCCGTTCAGAAATCCACTCACCCACACCCGCCACCACCACACGCAACAGATGGGCCACTCAAGAAGACTTACTCACAACACTTCGCACCACATTCCGCATCGAGACATAGCTCTACTCAGACCCCCTTAACAAGTCACTCCACTCCCACACCTACCATTCACTATATCCCGAAGGCATAGTCTTCTCATCCAGCGGCAGCAACGCCCCACACACTTTGCACGGCACCAACATCGCCAACCCGGAATACGATCACGAATGCATGCGCCGCGCCATGGAACACGCAATCACCAGCGCCCACTCCACCGCATCACGCACACCCAGCTCCACCATCCTCATACTCCCCCGTTAAGAACACACACCATACCGCCATTACAAATACATCACCTCTCCATACACCCACCACCTCTACATCCTTCCCAACGACGCAAACACCTTCCTACCCCCCGACCAACACAGAGGCCACCCCACTCCCACCCCTTTCGGCACACTCTGGATAGTCGACATCTACCTCGTCGACAACCCCCTCGCACTCTCCGCCTTGCCCTCACACGCAGCTATGTCCGCCCTCCACAACACACTCGAATCGACACACACCTTGTCATCACCATCCCACCTCCACACCTCTTCGACACTTACTCACCCCACTCCGCAGGCATCTACCACCTCCCCCCCAACTCCACTCACCCCCTTACTACTTATCCCCTGCCGGACCGCACGAAACTAACATACTCCCCCACCAGAGGAAATCTTGCTTGGAACCGGAAGGACTTCGTATACTCAGACGGCTCCAAGAAGGGAAGCCCCTCCCCCCTTGGAACAGCCGCCACCCACCCCGCCTCGGACAAGCGCATCAAAATTCTGGTGACTTCCACCCCTCCCACACACCATCAATCGCGCTGAATTAGCGGGCATCGACATAGGCCTCCAACTCGGCCACACCCACCTCCTTACAGATAGTGCGTGCTCCCTCCGCCACGTACAAGGCTACTTAAACTACCCATCCGCATACCGCCACAACATCCACCGCGACACACTCCTCTCCATCACACACACCCTCACGACCCGCTGCGCCTCAGGCATCCGCACACCTCGGCAAAATCAAAGCACACAGCCACACATTAGGCAATGCCCTCGCAGACACCCTAGCTAACCATGTTGCAGACGGAGACCCACCCGACGCAACATACACCACATGTTCAGATGTGTCGATAGGCCATTCGACCTAGCCATACACACTCTTACCGCAAACCCTAGGGGAGCCCGTACCCTACATACACACCAACCTCAAAACAGACGCACACACACACATCACCAAACACACACACACACACACCCCTCTCACAAACCTCCAAGCACGGAGCCCTCCTCGCCCGCGCCAAAGAGGACGGCGCCGACTTTACATTCCACACAAAACACACCTCACTCACAATTCACCCACAAGCAACCACAAGCAAAAAAAATCATGTGGGGCGTACACAACACCCGCCTCTTCACCCACAACCCCACCCTGCGTTGCCCCATGTGTGGCCAGTTCACTAGCAACGGCCACATGGCCGGTAAGTGCCCCACCATGTCTGGCCTAAGACAGGACCGCTGCAACAGCGCGCTACAACTACTCCTCTCCCTTTTGGAACGCCGCAACGGCGGCAGATGGGTGACCATCATCGCAGACTTTGGTAACAAACCTATCAAATCATTCGCATTCCCCACACCAGCCCATTCCCCTCTTGACTGCCATCCCCCTCACCCCACCCACATGCCCACACGCCTTGTTGCTGCTGACGACGGCCTCTCGCCCGGCGACTCCCTAACCTCGTGCCCTGCCATCCTCCCCACCGAGATTCTCCCCCCCCGCGTTGCGACCTCCCGTGCACAATAAACCCGACTTTATCCGACTCCTCGAACCTCGATACGTCGGTCACACAAACGGTCGCCGCCGATACTCCTCGATCAAAAAGATTCAGATAGGGGAATTGAATTATTGTACGGACCACAACCTCTCCCACACAGCCAATTTATTCGGGCCAAATACACCCCCCTCGCCAATGCATGACATCAACAATGGCCACGTACCGCAGTCGACATCCTCCCCATCGTCATGAGCCGCACCGCACTCATCCACCATCACAAGTCTCACCTCTCTCCTCACCCTCCGCACCGACCCTCCTGACAAACTCATCTCAAAACCACGCCTCGACACATCCCGCATCATTGCACAACTTCATACGCACAATGTCCAATGGTTGCATCATCTCCTACTCATTTACCGCACCAAATCCCGCACAACCACTCGCCGCGCCTCCACACACCGCACCTACGCACGCCCTTAATTGCACGCCGCCATTACCCCGCATCGAGCACTCCCCGGGGAGGAGTAAAACCCCCGAGCACCCTTTGGAGAGATAGAATTTAGGTGGTTAACGGTCTAGCCCTTACTTGTAAGTTTCATGTATGGCATTATTGGGAGGGCCCAGAGACAGCAACCGGCGCATACGGTACTTGTTGTAAACGGCGCATGCGGTACATGTTTTAGACAACTTCAATTTCAATTTCAATACGGGGGTATAAGCCGCCCGAGTGGCCGCAAAGTGATGGTTTTGGGGGGGATGTTACGGAAATTGTTGTAGCTTCGTCATTCGGCGTCAAAACTACGCAAAAATGGATGGCTACCATCGTTACTATCAGTAAAACATAATTCTATGGCATGCGGCATCAAAATTTCGTCATTCTGGCATATTTGGGGGGTGGGGGGGGGGGGGGGCATCATAAGGGGTCACATGTGACCTCTTACTACATTTAATTTTGTTTGGGGGCTGTTTATACATGATAATGTCCAACAAATCGAACAATCTTGACCCCGACATATGCAAATGGCATATATGATATTATATGCAGGCTTGTTTGGCATCATAATTCTAAATGGAGGGCAACATGATGATAAACTCTGACATTTTAAACCCTAATCTAGAAGACCCATGGGTATATCTCGCATATCGAATAGGATGGCCATTTCCACAGCCCCCGCGCATGGAACACCGTACATGTGAGATTCTGCGCGCATGGCAAGTAGTGAAAAAATGACGGTGCGCTGAGGTTGAAGTAAAGGAACCCCCGGACCACGTCAAGTTCCGACGGTAAGTACTTTGCTAGGATAGCACAAATTTCAACAATTTCTTTGCACTTAGGTCAATATGGTCTTGTAGACGAAGTGCTTGAGGCAGCCAATGAACACATATATGAAAAGCTTTTCATGTAAGGGGTTACATGTGACATGTTACATTTGTAATAGACAACAATGTCATGCAATGTTCTGTTGCAGGACTGTGCTCGTCACATTAAGCTGGCAGAATGACACGAAGGATTGGCACGCACATCGTTGTACTCCGTCCATCTGAACAAGGCCCCACATTCAACCCCCCTCCTCGAGCCCAAACGAGCATAATTAGGGCAAAAGAGTATATGTCCCGACCACAGTCGGCGGAGTTATCGCAGACTTCGGTTATCATCGTGTTCGGCAAAACAATGTGACATAACGTTTTTCTTATTGTGAAAAGAAAAATGAATCATAAAAATCACACACGCACTGAGTTGATTAACATGGTAAACTGCGGCGAATTGGAAGCAATATGCAACAGGCGCATTATTCACTCCTCGCTGCGTTGTACTTCAAATTAAAAGGCCCTCACATTTATGCCCAGCCTTAAGAACCGTAATTGTGCTCCTTAGCCGTTTTCGGCAAATAGCAGCAGATACCTCGCGGTTGCACAATCAAGACATCTTCGTACACCCACCTGAGTGATTGCCCCATTGCTCCCTTCCGACAGGAGCACACCCTCTCACAGCCATGCTAAAGGCACTGGCGTAAAGAAATGCGGCGGAAGAGTGACTACCACCGTCCACTGACAGATTTTTTTTCAAAGTACATTCCATTCGTTCCCCTTCTCTCTTCCCCTTCCACCAACCCCCCCCCTTTCACTTCCCCCACTCTCACGCAGGCCCAGCAGAAAGCAGTGACAATAAGGGTCAGCAAAGTGGCAGACATCATCTTACATATACACAAAAGAAGAACGCGGCGGATAAATTGGACCACCTTTGCACAAAGACTCGCCGCTGAGTTGGGTGCCGCGCTATGCGGCGCTGAGCTCCATGTGCTAACCGCAAGACTTTCTGTCCACCCGTGCCCTCACGCACATATCTTGTGGTGGGGGCGGGGAGGAGGGGTTTTAAGGTGTAGAAGAGGGCGGTAGCCCTACACTGAGAGCTGACTCCGCAGCTCGTTGATCATGCTGTCCATGCTGCCCGGACGGCTCTGCTCCACAGCCTCGTCGGTTTGCTCCATGATGGTCGCAACCTCGGAGCGCAGAAACTGCTGCAGCCGCAGCAAAAGGCTCTGGACCTTTGTGTTGTGCGCCACAAAGCCGTCAAACAGCTGCCGCGCGCGCTCCAGTTTCCCAAACAGCGCCTGCTTCTCCTTCTCCCACTTGGCCTGCTCCGCCTGCATCACATCCTGCTGCTGCCTCATCTTCCCCTCCAGCTCCGCGATCCGACCCCGCAGCGACTTCACCTCCTCCACCTTTGCCGCCAGCCCAGACCGCATGCTCCCCTTCTCCGCCTCCAGCGCCTTAATCCCCTCCTCCATCCCCCCAACCTGCTTCTCCAGCTCCGTCACCCTCTTCGCCTTGGCGTCCCGCTCAGCAGACACCGCCTTCAGCTGCGCACCCGCTTGCTTCACCTACCGCATCGCCACACAGCAGCGTTAGACAACTCATGGACAAGAATAGTCAGCAGAGCATGAGAAAGGATTGAGACGAGAAAACAAGAACACATCTATTTTGCGAAGAACTATTAGAGAGAGAGAGAGAGAGAGAGAGAGAGAGAGAGAGAGAGAGAGAGAGAGAGAGAGTGTGTGACTTGATGAAAAAACACAGTGTGAGAATTTGTTTGGTGGTTGTGCTGACATAGAAGTACCTCTGCTCAATAGATGCATGTGTTGTTTCACGCATCACCACTCACACTGTCTGCTAATCACTCTCACCCTTGACGACTTTTATCAAACAGAATGCAGAATATGAATGACGTATCAACAAAAAATTCGGAGCGCAGACACTCATGTGAAGCTTTCAATCACTCGGAAGCAATGGGAGTTGCACAGAAAAAGATGTACACAGCAGTACAATCTGACAGAAAAATGAAATTAGAGCATCCAACAGAAAACAGGACACACCCCAATCAAACTGATACCCCTCTCCCGATGAGGCCGTATCTTTGAAAGCAAGGATGACTGCCTCAGAGAGTGCGCGCGCGAGAGAGAGAGAGAGAGAGAGAGAGAGAGAGAGAACACATAAAATAAATAACCATCATACCAAATGAAAAGCGATTCAGTAAATGAAATACAATCTCCAAAAAACCACTCACCAATTAAAACACAGCCAACCCAAAATTGACAAAAATCCCACTTCTCCCCACAAACACACAACTTCGGATAGGGTTTACGCCAGCTGCGGCCCCACCTGCTCCATCAGTCCCTCCACCCTCGCGCTCAGCTCCTTGATGCTGCTCGCCTGCTTGCCCTGCTCTCCGCGTGCATTCTTCAGCTCCATCTCTACACCCGCCTTCACTTCCCGTAGCTTCTTCGCCTCCGCCTGACTGCTTGACAGCTCGGCCTCCACACCCGCCAGCTTCTTCGCCCCCTCCTCACCTGTCTCTGTCAACTTGGTCACCTTACCCTGCAGCTTGGCCACCGCCGCCTCACTTTTGGACAGAGCTCTCTCCAGCTTGCTCGCATTACCCTCCAACGCCTTCACGGTGGCTGTGCGATTGGACAGCGCCTCGCTTGTCGCAGACAGCTCCTCCATTGCGCTGTACAGCTGCTCCTCAAACTTTCCAAGCTTCGCCTGTCCATCATTGCAACACATAACATCAGACAAAACCTCTCCACAACATCCCAAAAATTACAAAACGCCGCCATGTAACGTAAAACACAGAGGAAACAGAAACACAGCATGTGGTATAACAAAACGTGCACAATCTATCACTAGACACGGGGGTACTCATCGGAATACCACACGCAACATCATAAACAATATTGATGTAAAAATCAGACTGACATATCACACCCATCGCCAAGCAAGGCAATTAAGCACGGTAAAGACAGTCAAGCATTTCTCGCTAGGGGCTCTTCACCTTAAACCACACTGTACATCATACCAAACCAAGTGAGATTAATATAAAACATAAACAAACATAAAACATCAAAGAAGCAAACTAGTAGTTCAAACGAAAAACAGCCCAATTACACAAGAACATACACTGACCGCCTTTACAGTAATCAGAAACATTATTATATTATGGAAAACAGCAGCAGGAGCAAACCTTCAGGGCTTTCGCCTCTTTCTCCGATGCGGCAGCCACGTCCTTGATGGTGCGATACTCTGTGTTGATTTTATTCAGTTCGATCTTCCTCGCCGTCAGCTGATCTTCCATCCCGCGCAGGCGGCCCTGTAGCCCCGTGATAGTCGCCTGCTGCGTCTCGATGGTGCCCGCTAGTTCCGCGGTGCGCACCTCGTAAAAGTCCACCACCTCGCGCCGCGCCTCCTCGATCGCGCTGTTGTGCTTCATGTTGTAAGAGTGCAGCGCGGACTGCAGCTCCTGCGTTGCCAGGGAGATAGTGCCCACGTACTTTTGCGAGCAGTACGTCGGTTTAGGCTGCCCTTCTGGAATGCCTGCCGCCGCCCCAACCCAGCAAAAGCAGCCCATTAGCAATGATCACACACGCCCCACATCAGCATTGAGAAAGCGCAGCCATCACAACAGCAGCCCCACCTGTGCAGTTGGCGACAAGTTCTGCAGGCAGCCCTGACAAATTGTCCGCTGAGCAGGTCCCGCCGGGCAGATGAGGCCAGAAACCATTAAGCATGCCCACTGTTACAGCGGCGGTGAGCAGCGTGTACACCATCTTCTCTGTCACTCCCATCCGGCGTGATTCGCGCTCCTGCAGACATAACTCGTGCATTGGTGGGCCTGTAGCCTAGCCAAGCCATGCAAGCACAGTTTACTCCCACCTCCCTCTCCTCTTTCCTTTCCTTTCCACTCTCAACCAAGCACCCGCACCTGCTGTATTGACCATAAACCGAGCTTTGTGGCCGCTGCGCTGCGCTCCGCAACCTCCGCCGCTGTCAGCCGACCCTGCTGAAAAGGGATCTTGTCCAATCTACTCATCTCTGCAGAGCCGGCAAGCACGCCATACACAGCTTCAGGGCGGAAAGAGAGGGGGGGGGAATTGGAGGTGGGAGCTGGAGGACGGACAAGTTGTGGTGGAGAGTTGGTTGCAGTGACAACAGAGTCGACAAACGGAGCGAAAGGCATCGCTGCGGAACACTCCACCGTCTGCCCTTGCTGATCGAGAATTCCTCTTGCTGTCTCACGAAGGTACAGAAGCACGGATGAGCCCAATGTTATCCTTAATAAAAAAGGACAAGCAAGAGACAGAGCTGAGTGTATCGACTGTATTTCGCGCAGGTTACGAACAACCTACTCAATTTAAGTAACGGAAACGAACTCGCGCTCAGACTTGCTGCCCAGAGAACATACACGGAGGCTAACATGGAAGAACAAGGAAGCCATTCTTTTCTCGGGAGTGTTGACATATGTTTTGAGAAGTTGCCCGTGACGGAGGCGCTGAGAATATAGATCACGCGAGGCGGTTAGGTTAACAAAGTCAACGAAAGGTCAACGTCCGATGCGACGACCGAATGAGCAGTTTCAACCAAACAGTCCCGGGGGCGTCCGACGGCTACAGCGAAAACATTGGGATAACTGAGGAAGGGGGGGACCAATCAAGGTGAGAGCGCTGGTATCGTAGAGTGCTATCGGAATAAATGAAGAGAGAGGAATGGACGGAGAATCTGGAAAGTCCGGACAAGTTTCGGTACTATACAGGTACGGTACTGTCTGTCGCTGGCCGTGCCCCGTCAGTTAGATGACAGGCGCGATTTGATAAGTGACACACGTAGCACGTCCCAAGCTTGCTCAGCCGGTTACCGTGTGCGGCATCGATATATGCCCAGTCATAATTGGGATAATTTACCTGCTGCTTACCTATATTTGTTTCCCTGTCTTGCACCGACTGAGTCACTGCCTCGGCTAGGTTGGGAAGTGGTCCCTTCTAACTCGGACTGTAGCGCACGCACCTCACTTCTATCTTTCGTTACCTGTATATATTTATACCTGCGGAAGTGGTTGCCTGTTGCTATTTCGTGCACTGACCATATGCTAATGAACGTACAGAGAAACAATAAAAAGTGCGACAAATGATCCTGATAAAAAAGGGCTTTCCGCCTCGGGCGGCGATTTAGCAATTATGTAGGGCTTATACATAGGGTTTATTATCAGACCAGTACAGAGTACTGTACAGGTACTCACGATGATGCACATGTCGATGGCTTGATTCTGCCTTCTGATAATTCTGCCTTCTGATTCTGTCTTGCGTGGTTTGTCCGCCGCTGCGGACGGCACGGAGGCCGCTTCTTCCTCGGCTGGGATGCCTTCTCCGGCCACGGCGCTCTTCACCCGCGCCATGGGCCGCAAGCGTCCCCGTGCTTCCTCGAGCGGCGCGTGAGGCGCCGCTTGTCGCCTCCAAGTGTTGCATTCTCGGCGTGGCTTAAGAAGAGTTTCCTTAGTATAATCTGCTAGGTTTATGCACAATGTAGTGCTTTCTTTTGCTGTGCTTTGGATTCCGTGATCCTCTTGTCACTCTTGCCCTCTTGTTTCCCCTCCCACTTTCCCTGTCCGTGCTCATCTGGTTCTTCTTGTAAGCATGTGACCTTGATTCTGCCTCAGCACGGTTTCTGTAATCAAATATATAATGAAATAATTCTGTGTCTTTCATTTTCTATCTTAAATGTTAATAAATAAATATTGATATTCATGCTAGAAAAGCAGCGGAGACCACCATCCTCGGTTGGGATGCCTTCTCCTGCCACGGCGCTCTTCACCCGCGCCATGGGCTACAAGCGTCCCCGTGCTTCCTCGACCGGCGCGTGAGGCGCCGCTTGCCGCCTCCACATGTTGCATTCTCGGCGTTGCCTAGGAGTTTCCTTAGTTTAATTTGTTAGGTTTGCGCACAATAAAGTGCTTCCTTTTGCCGTGCTTTGGATTCCGTGATCCTCTTGTCGCTCTTGCCCTTTCGTTTCCCTCCCTTTTTCCCTGTCCGTGCTCATTTTGTTCCATTGCATGGGACTAAGAAAAAGCGGAGACCACCAAGGAAAAAGAAAAAATAGAGAGAAAAAAACCTAAGCCCGAGGAACAAGAAGGCATGCCACTGCATCAGCACTGCCCTCCTCCAAAGCGTCGCGGAGATAGGAAGACAAAATACCATACATCTCATATACAGCCGCACATGTAGACGTAAATAATGACAACGAGAGTTCATATTTTTTCCAACGATATCACTTTACTTACAATTTGGCCAAAAGACCACCATAGTCCGTATGCATGGCATAGACGGGGAAGATTAGCGCTAGTTATGGTTTGGGAGGGTGGATTGCGCCACCCAAATGGGCGAGCGCAAAGCAGAGAGTGTTAGTGCTCGGGGGTTGCACCGGCTTAAGGGTGCGCGAGCTAGATGGGCGAGAAGCCGAGCGCAAAGGAGAGAGTGCAAGTGCTCGGAGGTTGCACCGGCTTAAGGGTTGCCGCTAGCTAGTATCGATGGAGGAAAAATTGAAATTATTTACAACAATGATGTGTAAAAAGGTGGTGTCTCCGGGTGCCCCTTGTTATCATACCTATTGTACGCTCTTCCATGCTAAGGATGTACGCCATGTAAGCCGGAAATTGCCATTTTCTTATCAAACTCCTACCGGTATGCGAAATCGTACGGATAATCCGAAACATACCCGGATGTGGCGGTTAGCCTCCTCAAGCTAAACGCTAGCACAAATCAGTTCTAATCTGTCTTGTTCTAACGTTGCAGGATGGCAAAGGATGTTGTCGGTGAAAGATGTTTGAGAAGATGTCTCACTGTTGTACTTTAGCAGTATATGTTGTAAGTGAACAAAGGAATTGTTAAATGGTTCAGTCACCTCCCTCTATTGCACTGGACTTAAATAGGTTTCTGCCCAGACTAATTACGCCTGCTTGCTTCGCTTACGTGTCAGGCGTTAGGGCTGTCTAACCGTCGTCATTTGTCATGAGACGCGGCCTGCCTAGCATTGGGTTTCACGACGCGGCTCCTTCTGCATCGGAGAACTCGCTTAGGCGCGTCATCCGGCTAGTTAGATTAACTGTGCGTACATGTACGTACCGGGAGGTTCTGGTCGTACAGTGTGCATCAACACCCTTATGAATATTGCAGTAGCGACGTACCCACGTTTGTACGTCCGTCCGATGGAAAAGCACGAATTGGAATTAGTAACGAGTACATGTACAATGTCCTGCAATGTACTGTTGCATGACTGTACTCGTCACACGGATGTTGTGGGAAGAGAGTGATAGCACGAGAAAACCAAAAGTCACGATGAGTTTCGGTGAACCATCGATGTTCCTACTCTCCTACTAGCTAGGCGCGCGACTTCCGCCTCAACGCGACTTCATTCCGCTCACACCACCTTATGTGTCGCTGCCACTACAGTTGCACGAGCATCTCACCCTCCCATCATGTAGCGCTCGCGGAAATCCCTAAACTCTGAGCGCTACAAAAAGCTCGCGACACATACCCTCGCGTTATGTGCGTTTGACCACATTTTCGATAGATCGCGCCGTTGTTACCGACCCCGAGCAACCCATTCGCGACTGAACGACTATCTACACTGCACTTGCGCTTGCCTTGACTAATAATTAACGAGGCATGACCATAATCACCGTTGGCGTCGCAGCTTGAGGCAAAGTCGACACATATGGCGAGCAAGATGCGTCGTGTTGCCACATATGCGGGCGATGACGCGGGCGGTAACGGGTACTAGTACGTGTAGTGGCTGCGGCCGGTAGTACCATAGTACCCGTACTTTTCATTGTATAGGTACCCCCCATACATTTGAACATATTACGAATTTCTTAATTGCAACTTCCATACCGCGAAGTTTGAGAAACTCCCTTCCTTCGGTCGTTGGACAACTGCACGCAAGCCATCGGGGAAATTTGGAAAGAGAATGGTAACTTCCGCCTAACCATTGTTCCTACCCCCTCCAATGCAAACAACAACACCGTCTAGACCATACCGTTTTGATCTTGATTTTTCTTCTTTGTTTTAATTTTATGCATAAAGGTATGAAATACAAAATGTGGTTATTCTCCAAGGTACGGGGCGTGCTCAAGCCGTTGCGAGGGCCGCTAGGAGGGGCTGGTCGAACACACGGATCAAGTCGCCGCTCCGCAAAGGTGGTGGGTATGGAAATTTTATTCGAAAACCCTTCGTACCGGGCTTTTCCGGCGGCGGTCGATTCTGTGGACTATCGCCGCCAAATCGTGTCGCTCTTCTGGTTGCGACCCGCCTCATGCTTGCGTAGCTTCTCGCCTCGCCCCCATGGGAGACTCGAGTCTCACGTGGTTGGTCGGCCGCCATCGAACGCCATGTCATAGCGCTGCTTTCCGGTTGGTTGCCGCCATCTCCAACGCCCGCCGCCAACTCAGTAAAACCGCATGTATCTTCCTCGCCGCAAAACAACTTTTCAAATCCATGTCCCGCCCGTAGACATGAGACTATTTGAGGAGCACCAAGCCTTGATAAGAAATATCGGACCAGCCGAGCAAGAGATCTAGACGCTTATGTACAAATCATATTATTCAAAGTCCTCCGCACCGAGGCTTCCCGACAACTGCAGATCACACGGATCGCAACTGCCCGGTATCACCCCGCCTAGCCCCCAACCGTGCTAGGCATGACACGGCTATAGGGTTATGTTAGCACTAGCATCCCGTTGCCTAGTGCTTATGTACAAGGTAGCTATTTGTCATCCTAGTACTTAATGTTATGCTATTAGCGGTACTCCATTCCCTACTAGTGGCGGTCGGCCGGCCCTGCCGGTGCCTTCACCGGCCGCCATCTCTCTCTTCCCACTTCTCTAGTCACCACAGCCGGCCCCCTTGTGGGGCCGGCACGACCTCCGTGTAACTATTCGTCCCCAACTCTAACAGGTTATGTGCGTACTTTAATTAGTACTGTTATTGTTTTATCCCGAGGCAACGCCGCACCGCTCACCTAACTTAGCGGGGAGGGAGGTCAACACGATCGAAAGGAGGGAGTCAACACGAGCAGCGCCCGTCTATGCTTTTGCGTGTCTAAACGCTCCTAACATCCCTGTTGGCTTTGCTCCTTCCTCGCCGGTCGCTCTCATGCGTCGGCTAATTCGCCCGTGGACAGTTTTTTTCCCGCTACATGTCAGAATAGTACATTACGCAGTACATTTGGAACCGCTTCATATCGGCAACTCGCCGGTAGCGGCACGTTCTTGTGAGCGCATGTGGCTACACCTACCCGGCTTGAGACACACGCTACAAGCACTACACCTTCGCCCAAGATGGCACCTTCCTCGACGCAAGCTAGGACGACTTCAAGACCTCGGCTACATTGAGGGGGGGTGTTAGCACTAGAATCCCGTTGCCTAGTGCTTATGCACAAGATAGCTACTTGTCATCCTAGTACTTAGTGCTATGCTATTAGCGGTACTCTATTCCCTATTAGTGGCGGTCGGCCAGCCCTGCCGGTGCCTTCACCGGCCGCCATCTCTCTCTTCCCACTTCTCTAGTCACCACAGCCGGCCCCCTTATGGGGCCGGCACGACCTCCGTGTAACTATCCGTTCCCAACTCTAACAGGTTACCAACGCCCACAACGTGGAGGTGGGACTGAGTGCCGGCGGGCCTGCGAGCGCACCCCCCTCCTGGGCCGCCGCCGCTGCGCCGCGGGCGGGCGCCCGCTGGAGGAGGGGCTTGGGCGTTGTGCGAGGCGTTCCGCAATCCTCGAGGGTTACCTTACGACGCACCGCTTTTACATGAACTCTTTTCCGCTACAGTGTACGTTATGTCACACATGTAAGTAAGTTTTGCAAAACTCTAGATTTAAAACAATCTTACCATTTACCCGAGGGCACGTTTTGCCGACAATTTAACGCCAAAGGCTTGCGCAGCCTAGCTTGTGAAGCGGTCGTGACGGGACGAGCCAACCGAAGTACTTCCACGCCGCTAGAGATGGGGTAATGGTGGAGGATCTCCCGGAACCCACACATTTCCTCCTCCTGTTCGAGGACGCCCTCCAACATGTTGACAAGCCCACCTCGATCGAGGGTAACCCCTCCTCCTTCCGGGTAAATATCCTCCACCTACCCAATAACCCCGTTCATTCACAGTTAGGCCATGTACACATACAAATTACACAAACTCCATTTCACATTGCATTACCCCCCAATGTTTAGCCGTGCAAACACGATTAGTATGGAAGGTAACTAACGCAAACGTAGTTACAATCACAGTCACGCAAATAGGGCAATCACACAGACAACAAGCCCGAGGCGTGGTGTCGGGACAACAAAAGTGAGAGAGATGTAGCCGAGCGACAGCTCTATACCGAATCAAACAAGTTCTCGGTATGTCCGATCTAGACACGTACTAATCATATCTAGAATAGCTTACAATAGCTATTTGCAACTAATAACTATCTGGAATTACTTACAACACTCCCCCTAAAGGTAGCTACGGGATAAAACGTTGCATTGGGTATTTTCCTCCAAGGATTGCACTTCGGTGTCTTGCCGGCGCAGGTCCTGGGAGGGGTTTGGTGAGCATGTCAGCCACCATCTGCTTAGTGGGGAGGCACCTCAACTTGATGGTTCCCTGCTCCACGTGGTCTTTGAGGAAGTGCCACTTCAGACTGTTGTAAGTAATACCGTATACGTATTAGTTGCAGATAGCTATTGTAAGCTACTCTAGATATGATTAGTACATGTCTAGATCGGACATACCGATAAACTGTTTGACTCGGTACAGAGCTGTCGCTAGGCTACAACTCTCTCACTTCTGTTGTCCCGACACCATGCATGTAGGCTGGTTGTCGCCGTAACTGTTCCGTTTGCGGGACTGTGATTGTAACTACGTTTGCGTAAGTTATCTTCCACACTAACTGTGTTTGCATGGTTCAATAGGTTATGGGCCCCCGCCTCACGTCACTCACGCGCGACAACCTGGTTCGGCGAGCTGCGATCGACAGCTCTCCCGCAGAAGGCAAGTTTATCTAGACACCTAGTACTTTCAACTTGTAGTCGGCGGTATCGCCAGTATAAACTGCAATTTAAAACCCGCCACCACCCCTCTTAAGTCAGCCACCCGACGGAGATAGCCAGCCACCCACACCGACGCACTCGTCGTGTGTGGACAGGGTGCACACAGGTCCAAGCTGGAGAACGGGGGGGTGCACCATCGGGTGAATACGCATCCACAGGTTGCACGCCAGCCGTAGCTTACCTTTTTATTTTTATATTCTCATAGCGACTCAGCCACCAGCGCAGCGCTCCACCTGTCCTGGCCTTGGCCTCGACTTGTGCCCCACACTGGGTGGAGGATACAGAGAAGGTGCTCTGAGACACCCCGGGGCTACAAGCCGAGGGGTCGGCGGGCATCAGGCCGTCTCTTTGCAAACCGTTGTTAGGCACGAGTCCGGCTAGCGGTTTTTACCGCTGCCTGTTTTTTATTCCGCTCTTTCTTTTTCGCCCTCTATCGAAATGGCGCCGAAAACTCCGCCTCTTTTACCTCCTGACTCCCCTGAGTCAGGCTCTCACCAGAGCACCCTCGATCACCCCCCGGATACTCTCGCACTGCTCGTTGCGCAAGTGGCGCACTTAACAGCTCGTCTCGACTCGCAGTCGGCCGAGGGTGCTGTTGTTGCTGCGGGTGCTAATCCGCACCCCCTTGTAGCTCAGCGCCGCCACGATGCTCACATTGAACCCGTCCGGGACAGCCACGACGGCCACACCCTCCACTTGCTTGACCATCCCCACCCTGGTTACGTACCCCCGGACGCAGAAACATTCTTTGCTGCTGCTACTCATGCAGCTCATGCTGGCGACCCCACAGTCGCACACCGCCGTCACGATGCGCCCCGCGAGCCCTCGCGTGCCGACGCGCACCACGACCCCTCGCGTCACGCCATCCGGGTTGATCACCTCCCACCACCTCCCCCCTTCCCCCCCGCCGGATATTCCCTTCAACACCCCGGCCCTCATATCCCGGAGGCGCCCTCTCACCTCGTCCCCCCCTACCGTGACCACCCGCAATCGTACGGCCCGCCGCGTCCCATGGCCGGCCGCTCTCCCTTTCCCGGTGGCCCACCTCCTCCCTTTCATGGCCGGCACTCTCCCCCAGTCCAACATGGCGACCCCGCCACCCGTGGTCGTCGTCGCCCCACTATTGACCCGGTGGTCATCAACCGGGCGGCACACGAAGCCCCCGGCTTCGACAAGGACGCCCTCAACCGGTCCATGAAGATGTCGGTCCCCGTCATGTGCCCGACCACGGACTTTAAGCAATGGAAGAGGACCTTCCGTAATTTCCTCTCCATCAAGGCCGCATACCTCATTCCACAGCTGGCCATCCGTGACTCCGGCGTCTGGCTCGACGAACAAGCGCAACACTACGCCTACACGCTGCTTCTCCATGCAGCCAGCGCGAATAAGCGCGCTGACTAAGCGATGAAATGCGTTTCTCCAGCACGCCCTGACTGCGCCGCTGCCGCGTGGGACATCCTTTGTGAACGCCTCGACTGTCGGTCTTTTGCTCGCTCCTTGTCCCTCCTGGACAACCTGACGGTCAGACAGCGCCCTGGTCAGTCACTCAGTGACTATGTCCACTACATGCGCCAGACCTTTGACGACTACAACGACACATGCCAATTGGTTGATGGCTCCGTTGCCATCCACCCCCACCACCTCGGTCTCCTCATGCTGCGCGGTATCTCCAGCAGCGGCCCACACGGTCAGGCGAAGCAATGCGTCATCAACGCCTTTGACACGGACTACATCATGTCGGCTGATGAAGTGATGGCCAACATTCTCCACCTTGCGCACAACATGGACGACGACCCTGCTCCGGACACACCCGCTCCGGCCATATCACCCCCTCCCATCTCCGCGTTCGTCGCTGCGGGCCGCGGCTCGCACAGCGGTCGAGGCCCACCACACCGTAACCCTCGCGGCCATCGACCCAACAAGTGTGGCGTTTGTGGCAGCCTCAACCATCTCATGTCCGCCTGCACTGCCACGGATGACGCTATCCTTAAGTGGAATCTCGCCAAGCGTAGGCTGACAGTCCAGAAGTACGGCGCCGCCGACGGCACCCCCTCTGCTCACGCTGCGCTGCTGAGCGACGTCCCTGCCGACGACGCCCCCGCCGATGACACCGACTGCCTACCCACCCTCGAGGACTGCGCTGATGACTACGCTGACGACGAGGTGAGTGTCCCATTCAGCGCTGTGGCATTCTCCTCTTCCCTCGCCCCGGGTCGTAACCTGTCAAAGTTTTGGGTCGTTGATTCCGCCTGCTCGATTAACCTCATTGCGTTCCGAGATGACTTCGTGAAATTCACGCCCCCCTCCGCTCCCTCTCGCGTGGGCGGTGTCGGCGTTGACGTTAAGGGCAGTGGCTCAGTGCGGATTTCTGTCAGACTTGCCTCTGGCCAGCTCATTCACCGCACTGTGTATGCACTCTACACCCCTGACCTATCATCTCGCTCCGCACAACGTATCGGCAGACTACTTAGTGTCAGTTGGATGCAAACTCACAGCGGCTGTGAATTCATATTCCCCTCCATCTCTCACACTGGTTTGCTTTTGGTACCCACAGGCATGGGTGTGCTAGAACCATCCGGAAACGGTCTCTACCTCCTTCCCCACCAGCCAAACCTCCCTTCAAGCCCATCCGCACCGGCGGCACTTGACCCCTCACCTCAGGTTACCCTTACTGCCCAATGTGATCCCGTCCTATGGCACCGTCGATATGGCCACCTCAACATGCAAAGCCTTCAGGCCCAGCATACTCACGGTGTCCCGACTAGCCCTGTGTGAACTGGCGCTGTAACCAAAGTTTCTTGCGACTCTTGCTTACTTCACAAAGCCAAAGCTGCACCACGCAACACAGCCGCTTGCGCGAAGCCATCCCACCCCCTCCTCAACCTGTCCGTAGACCTTTGGGGCCCGGTCAATGTCCCCTCCCCACATGGCCTCCGTTACTGCTTGCTCGTCATCGACCACCACACCAACTACATGTGGGTGCGGTTCCTTAAGTCTAAAGACGACGCATGTTCGGAATTGGAAACCATCCTCTTGGACATCAAACACCTGCATGCCCGCCATCACTCCCAGACGGGCGCGTTCGCACCGGTCCTCAAGTTTGACTCAGACTCTGTGTTTGAAGTTGCTGTCACTCGCCGGATGTGCGCACACCTCGGCGTCGGGGTGCAGTTCTCTGCCCCATACGCCCACCACATGCTCGGCAAAGCCGAACGTCCCTGGCGCACTATCCGGGACAATGCATCGGCGATGCTCCACAACATGGCCGTTCCCAACTCCATGTGGTCGTGTGGTGTCAGCACTGTTGTGTACCTTCGCAACCGCACGTACAGTCGCTCGGTCGGACCTAATGGGGGCGTCCCCCTCACACTCCTTACGTCGTCGGTGCCCAACGCCTCCAAGTTCCGCGTCTTCGGCTGCGCCGTTCTCGCCAAGGTCCCCGACAAACAACGTCGGAAACTCAGTGAAAAAGCATTTCGCGGCGTCATGGTGGGCTATCCCCCTGACGCACCCGGGTATCGTGTCTACAATCCGGAAACGCGTCGTATCACCACCTGCGTGCATGTTGTCTTTCAGGAAGACACCTCAGGCTTCGACACTCAACCCTCCGTCGACTCGACCATCACCGACTCTTCGGACGACGTACCCGCAGACTCACCCATGTCCCACCCCATTGACCTCACATTACCCACACCCCTACCCCCCCCGGCAGCCTCTCGCCATGCTCGGCTCCGCTCCCACCCCATTCGCTACGGCGATATGGTTGCCCACTTGTCCGACTACCCACCAACCCTCGTCACGGCGTGTTGTGATCCTGAACAAGGCAAAGCTCAAGAGGACATCTTTGAGCACCCTCACGTCCCCGACCTTGTCACTGGTCCCCCACACACACCTGCCGGCACGTCCCCTACTGCCATCGCCCTCCTCTCCGCCCGAGAGTGTGTGGAACCAAAATCCTACCGGGCTGCACTGGACAGCGCCCAAGCCCCCCAATGGCAAGCCGCTATGCAACAGGAGTATTCCTCCCTCATCAGCAACGGCACGTGGGACCTTGTGGACCCCCCCCCCGGCCGCATGGTCGTTAACAGCATGTGGATCTTCAGAGTCAAGTCGGATACAGCCGGCGACGTCTCCCGCTTCAAAGCGCGGTTCGTCGCCAAGGGGTGCAGTCAACGCGCTGGACTAGACTACACGGAGACCTTCTCCCCGGTCATCCGCATGGCCAGCCTGCGTCTCTTCCTAACCATCGCAGCCGCCCGCGACCTTGAACTCTGCCAGCTTGACATCGACACAGCGTTTCTCTACGCCCCCATCCGGGAGGATGTGTACATCCGCCAGCCCCTCGGCTTCACCGATGGAACGTCCAAGGTTTGTCACCTCAAGCGTTGCCTCTACGGCCTTAAGCAGTCCCCCCGCGAGTTCAACATGCTACTTCGTGCATGGCTCGTCGACCATGGATGGCAACAATGCGTCTCCGACCCGTGCATCTACATCTTTCGCACCGGCCACGTCTTCGCCATGATCGCCATGTACGTCGATGACATTCCCGCGGCCTGCAATGATGCCACCTGGCTCGCATCGTTCAAAGCCCAACTCGGAGCACGGTTCAAGATCAAGGACCTAGGCGTCCTCTCCCAACTCCTCGGCATGCACATTACCCGCGATCGCTCCACGCGCACAATCTCGTTGACCAATCCAAGTACGTGCGCGACATCCTCGCCAAGTACGGCATGTCCGACTCTAAGCCGTCGTCCCTTCCGATGGACCCGGGCTTCCTCGCCGGCCTTGCACACTTGAACTCGCCCTCTCTCACAGGAGTGGCCAAGGACGTCTACCCCAGCCTCCTGGGCAGCCTCCAGTACGCCGCCGTTTGTACACGCCCCGATGTCTCCACGGCGTTGAGCATCCTCGGCTCTGCCCAAGCCTCGCCCACCGAGGCACACTTGCAGGCTCTGAAAAAGGTCCTCCGCTACCTTCATGGCACCATCGACATGCGCATGACGTTGGGGGGGGGCCTGGACCACAGCCTCCAACTCACAAGCTTTGCCGACGCTGATTGGGCCAACGACAGCAGCACCCGCAAGTCTCGCTCCGGCTATCTCTTCACCCTCGGACGCGGGCGAGTCAGTTACAAGTCCAAACAACAGACTTGTGTGGCTCAATCCACGTGTGAAGCCGAGTACTACTCTGCGGCCGACGCCACCAAGGAGGGACTCCACCTCTGACAACTCCTGGGGGAAATCTTCAACTCCCCCATCACCGAAACCACCACCATCTGGGAGGACAACCAAAGCGCCATTGCATACTCCCACAATGCATCGGTCACCGAAAAGACTAAGCACATCGGTCTGAAGTGGCACTTCCTCAAAGACCACGTGGAGCAAGGAACCATCAAGTTGAGGTACCTCCCCACTGACCAGATGGTGGCTGACATGCTCACCAAACCCCTCCCATGACCTGCACTAGCAAGACACCGAAGTGCGATCCTTGGAGGACAAGACCCAATGCAACGCTTCATCCCGTAGCTACCTTCAGGGGGAGTGTTGTAAGTAATACCGTATACGTACTAGTTGCAAATAGCTACTGTAAGCTACTCTAGATATGTTTAGTACATGTTTAGATCGGACATACCGATAAACTGTTTGACTCGGTACAGAGCTGTCGCTAGGCTACAGCTCTCTCATTTCTGTTGTCCCGACACCACGCCTGTAGGCTGGTTGTCACCGTAACTGTTCCGTTTGCGGGACTGTGACTGTAACTACGTTTGCGTAAGTTATCTTCCACACTAACTGTGTTTGCATGGTTCAATACAGACCGATATGCTTGGTCTTCTCACTGACCAAGGCATTCTAGGAGTATGCAATGGCGCTTTGGTTGTCCTCCCAGATGGTGGTGGTTTCGGTGATGGGGGAGTTGAAGATTTCCCCCAGTAGCTGTCGGAGGTGGAGTCCCTCCTTGGTGGCGTCAGCCACAGAGTAGTACTCGGCTTCACACGTGGATTGAGCCACACAAGTCTGTTGTTTGGACTTGTAACTGATGGGCCCGCGTCCGAGGGTGAAGAGATAGCCAGAGCGAGACTTGCGGGTGCTGCTGTCGTTGGCCCAGTCAGCGTCGGCAAAGCATGTGAGTTGGAGGTTGTGGTCCGTACCCCCCCCCCCAACGTTAGGAGCATGTCGATGGTGCCGTGAAGGTATCGGAGATCCTTTTTCAGAGCATGCATGTGTGCATCCGTGGGGGAGGTCTCGGCGGAACCCAGGATGCTCAACGCCGTGGAGACATCGGGACGCGTGCAGACGGCCGCGTGCTGGAGACTGCCCACGAGGCTGGGGTAGACGTTCTTGGCCACTCCGGTGAGAGGGGGCGAGGTCATGTGCGCGAGTCCGGCGAGGAAGCCGGGGTCCATAGGGAGGGACGATGGTTTAGAGTCGGTCATGCCGTACTTGGCGAGGATTTCGCGCATGTACTGGGATTGGTCCAGCGAGATGGTGCGAGCCGAGCGATCGCGGGTGTTGTGCATGCCGAGTAGTTGCGAGAGGTCGCCGAGGTCCTTGATCTTGAACCGTGCTCCGAGCTGAGCCTTGAACGATGTAAGCAGGGCGGGGATCCGACCTTTTTTTGGGGGGTTTCGGGTAAGTCGAATTTGTTTTTTTCAATCCCGAATGGACACCAATACGAATAATCGGGGGATGAGTTGAGTTGGAACCCACAATTTTTTCATGAATCAAAAAGATAGCCAATCACAAAGAAACCCTGTCACATAGAGCCACAATAAGAGCCTAATAACGGACAATTAATATGTTGTACATGCATGCTTGACTTCGCGCACACCCATCCACCCCGTGTCCCTCGGGCTGTGTATAATGAACTTAATAGACGCATAAAATATAGACACACAGGAAAATCAGCCCAACACACACACACACTCGCTCTCTCTCTCTCTCTCACACACACACACACACACACACACACACACACACACACACACACACACACACACACACACACACACACATTGAAATTGAAATTGAAATTGAAATTGTTTACAACAATACCAGTATAAACCGGCTGCTGTCTTTGGGCCCCCCCTTATGCTATGCCATACAAGACTTAGTAGACTGAGGTAGACCGTGAACCACTAATCCCAACCTCTCCAATGACAGTAACGATACCGTCTAAAACATACTCATAAACAAGTACTGTCTGCATACATGTATGAAATATAAAATGTCGCTAGTCTCCACGATACGCGGCCTGCTCCAGCCGCTGCGGGGTCGCTCATCAGCAGAGCTGTCCAGCTTGAGCTGGTCGAGGCGAACCTGCCTGACCTCGGCTCCTGTGCGACTCCGGTCGTGCCGGAGCTTGGGGGGAAAGGCAGGTAAAAAACCCCCCTCGCAAAGGTCGTCGTCGGTCCCGCCTCGATCCGTGCTCAACCCCGCCCGAGGTATTAGCCGCTCCTCTCGACGCAGCTCGCCACCTAGCCGAGTCTTCTCTCCTCCTTGGGGGGCTGAGAAGAGAAAAGAACTAGGCTGCAGACGGTGTCCGGCTGGCTCTCCTGCCCCCGAGCCAGATTTTCTCATGTCCCCTGTCCTTTTCCCGTCTGTCTCCAACACCTATCTGATCGCGCTGTGGCCGTCCATGCCCTCCCCCATTGGTTTCCGTTGTTAGGGGGCCGCCTTTACGAGCAGTGTGCCGTTACGATAACCCTAGGCACACTGCCTGAGGCAGCCTATCGATAACTGGGTACTGACTAGGGAAGGGGTAGGAAGAACACAGGGATCGAGTCGCCGGTCCTCAAAAGATGGTGGGTACGGGAATTTTTCCAAAAACCCCCCGTACCGGGCTTTTCCGGCGGCGGGTGATCCTAAGGACCGCCGCCGCCAGACCGTGCCGCTCCTCCGGCTGCGACCAACCACCGTCCTGCGTAGCCTCAGGCCTCGCCCCTAGGGGAGATCTGAGGCGCTCGCAGGGCTGGCGACTGCTAGCGAGCGCCATCCCTAGCGCTGCTTCCCAGCTGTCCGCCGCTAGCTCCAACACCTTCGTCCCTCCGCTGATCCGTCCGTACCCCTCTTCGCCAAAAAATATTTCGCAAACGCCGCCCCCGCCCCATCGTCGGAAGAGTATCTGCGAGTATTTAGTCGCGGAAAGACATATCGGACAGGCCGAGCGGGAGATCCTTGTGTTGGTGTACGGATATTATGTTTTTCCAAAACCCTCCGTACAGGGCTTCCCGACAGGTACTGATCCCGCGGATCGCAGCTGCCGGTACCTCGTTTAGCCCCCTACCGTGCCAGGCCTGGCACGGCTATGGGGTTACCAGCGCCCACCGCGTGGAGGTAGAGGTAGGTGCCGACGGGCCTGCGAGCGCACCCCCCTCCGGGGCCGCCGCCGCTGCGCCGCCGGCGGGCGCCTCACACACACACACACACACACACACACACACACACACACACACACACACACACACACACACACACACACACACACACACACACACACACACACACACACGCACACACACACACACACACACACACACACACACACACACACACACACACACACACACACACACACACACACACACACACACACACACACACACACACACACACACGCGAGGCGTCAGATAATCGTTGGCACACACGAGCTCGTTCTCAACGCCATCAGAAGTATCATGCGGCGTCACAACACATCTACATTACATACAGATAATGATAGAAAATCGAGCTACGGTTTAGTCGGCTTTGCAAAGAAGAACGTGCCGACCAGATTTAAAGATAGTGTGAAACTTCGGAATGCGCAGCTTTTTATTGCCGTGCGTTTACGAAATCGCAGCAGAGGAGCTGCGTGTGTGCGTGTGTATATGTGGGCATACCTGTGCGTGTAAGCCAGCCCGCTTGAAAGACGGTTGTTGTAGCAGGGTTAGAGCGAATACAATTATTGAAAATATGTAACCTGCGATGGACGGGGTAAGCACGGTAACGAGGACATCGCGGCAGGCACTAGGAACGTGCTGTTGATCATAGACTGTATCGCGACAACAAAACGACACTCAAGTTGACTGGGAAGGGAGGCTTTTCAGGTGATGCCACTGACCTTTCTCATCACCTCGACGGTGGGTTGGTGAAATTGAAGACAGGGTAAGGTCGAGAGAACCATTGCGTTATCGTGCAGCCCACGATCTTGACGGAGGTGTACCTGATTCGGTCATTCTGACGGAGTGCAGCCGTCACGCGCCGCTTACGCATGCACCGGTGAATAAAAATACACTCCAACCAAGCCCGCGCTATCGATGCATCTAATAATGATTCGACAAAAGGCTGACCTGGATTTCGAAATCGCATGTTCATCATCATTATGTACTAAAAATTTAAGATCTCTTATACACCATGGCGATATTTGTTTGGTCATTGTCTAGCTTTACCACAGAATATATAGATAGAAATTGATCACGTCATACCTTCGTGCCAATTGTGCGGTGCTTAAGTGCATGGTATTTCAAACAAGCAATCGTGGCGGCATCACCGGTGCAATATTCCCAATATTTGTAGATTTTGAAGAAGTTTACATAATGTACTAAAAAAAACACGCCATATTGGACGACGGGTTTCGATTAGAGATAGAAGATCTGCCAGCTGTACAAAGATTGACACAAATCTGTTTCTCCTCGGTATCCAGTAAAAGCTAATAACATGTTGTTTAGGTTTCGGGTTGGGTCAATACAATGGCGTTTAGGGCTCAGTTGATTACATTACTTTTTCTTTCTACTCGAAATGAATTGAAACCTCAAGAATTGGTGAGACACTTGAAAGTACTCAAATACCTCAGGTATCGGCTCCACGCCATGGATGTTAGCCATTTGGCATCATTGCAGGCTGCGGGAATGTCATCGACGTACAATGCGATCATGGCGAAGACGTGACCGGTGCGGAAAATGTAGGTGCACGGGTCTGAAACGCATTGTTGCCATCCATGGTCGACGAGCCATGCGCGGAGGAGCATGTTGAACTCGCGAGGGGACTGCTTAAGGCCGTATAGACAACGCTTGAGGTGACACACCTTGGATGTGCCATCACTGAATCCGAGGGGCTGACGGATGTACACGCCTTCTTTAATAGGGGCGTAGAGGAACGCGGTGTCGATATCAAGCTGACATAGCTCAAGGTCGCGGGCGGCGGCGATGGCCCGGAAGAGGCATAGGATGGCCATGCGGATGACACGGGAGAACGTCTCCGTGTAGTCTAGGCCATCGCGTTGGCTGCACCCGTTGGCGACGAACCGGGCTTTGAAGCGGGAGACGTCGCCGGTGGTGTGAGACTTGACTTTGAAGATCCACATGTTGTTTACGACAATGCGACCAGGGGGAAGGTCAGCGAGTTCCCATGTGCCGTTGTGTATGAGGGAGGAATACTCTTGTTGCATATCGGTTTGCCACTGGGGAGTAGGCGCTATCCAACGCAGCCCGGTACGACTTCGGTTCCACACACTCTCGGGCGGACAGGAGAGCGATGGCAGTAGGTGATGTGCCGGCATGTGTGTGTGGGGGGCCAGTGAAAAGGTCGGGGACGTGAGGGTGATCGAAGATGTCCTCTTTGGCTTTGCCATGTTCAGGGTCACAACACGCCGTCACGAGTGTCGGTGGGTAGGCGGACACGTGGGCAACCATTTCGCCGTAGCGAAGGGGATGAGACCGGAGCCTAGCTTGGCGAGGGGCTGTAGGAGGGGATAGTGGTTCGGGCAATGTGGTGTCGATGGGGTGGGATTGGGGTGAGGTGGCTTGGGGGGGTGCGTCGTAAGACGATTCGGTGATGACCGAGTCGATGAAGAGGCGTGCGCCGAAGCCCGGGGTGTTTTCATGAAAGACAACATGGACGGAAGTGGTGATGCGGCGTGTCTCCGGGTTGTATACGCGGTACCCGGGTGCGTCAGGGGGATAGTCAACCATGACACCACGAAACGCTTTTTCACTGAGTTTCCGACGCATCTTGTCGGGCACCTTGGGAAAGACGGCGCACCCGAAGACGCGGAACGTGGATGCGTCAGGCAATAATGACGTAAGGAGTGTGAGGGGGATGCCACCAGTGAGTCCAACCGAGCGACTGTACGTGCGGTTGCGGAGGTACACAACAGTGCTGACATCGCACGACCACATGGAATTGGGGACGGCCATGCTGTGGAGCATCGCAGACACATTGTCCTCAATAGTGCGCCAAGGGCGTTCGGCTTTGCCGAGCATGTGATGGGCATAGGGGGCAGAGAACTGTACCCCGACGCCGAGGCGTGCGCACATCTGGCAGGTGACAACATCTTCAAACACAGAGTCCGAGTCGAATTTTATGACTAGTGCGAACGCGCCCGATTGGGAGTGATGGCGTGCATGCAAGTGTTTGATATCATGTACGATGGTTTAAAGTTCCGAACATGCGATATCAAAGTTGAGGGGGCAATAAGGAATGCTTACACTCGGTGAGTGACACTGCATGTCATCTCACCCTCAGCAAGTGCCTAGCACTTGCCTATCACAGGACACGCACTCACCTTGTGGTGAGCACACGCCAACATATATTCTGAGCCTTTAGATGATATCTAACGCTCAGCAACTTGCCACCATCAGCAACCTAATCCTCTCTATTGTTGATTGGCTTATCATCTCATAGTGCTGAGTCACAGCCGTACTATCACGGTGCTACTTGACCAACATTGCTGTGTAGCAACTTGATTATCACACAAAACCATGTCTCGCAACACTCCCCCTTGCTACGCAGGCAATCCCATGATGGCATTGCACAACTTGCTATGCCTTGCACTCACTAATGGCTTGGTAAGCACATCAGCAAGCATGTTCTCCGTCGCACAATATTGCACCTCGATGTCTCCGCTCTCCACCTTCTCCCGACAGAAGTGGTACCTCACGTCCATGTGCTTGCTGCGTCCGGTCGTCATGCTATTCTTGCTGAGTGCAATACAACTCTGATTGTCCTCGTGAATTGTGATGGGAGACCCGGAGTCTTGGTGAAACTCGTGGAGTAGTTGCTTCAAAAACATCGCCTCCTGAGTGGCGGCAGTCAGCGCCATATACTCTGCCTCCGCTGTCGACAACGCCACAGTTTGTTGCCGCTGGCTTTTCCAACTCACCGCTGCACCGTTGAGCATGAACACATACCCCGTGCGAGAGCGCCGCTCGCCAATATCACTCGCGTAGTCAGAATCTGACCATCCTACCACCTTTGATGAGGGTGCGCCACCGTACATCAACACCGACTCTGCGGTCCCCTTGAGGTAGCGAAGCACCCTCTTGGCTTGCTCCCAATGTGACTGAGAGGGGTCGGACATGTACCTACTAAGGTGGCTAACAGCCATGGTGATGTCGGGCCGTGTGCTTACGGAAGCATACAACAAGCTACCGATCAAGCTTTGGTACGGCACTAGACCGGGAGGCAACCTTGATGTCGACGTCTCCACACAATTGCTCAAAGCATCGACCGCCATAGGTGAGCCCACTGGCTTGCAGCCCATCATGTTGAAGCGCTCCAACATATCTAAGACGTATTGCTGTTGTCCAATCCTGATGGTGCGGCTGCCACGATCACGCTCGACTGTCATGCCAAGCAACCAAGACACTGGACCGAGGTCTTGCACGTTGAACCTTTCGCCGAAAGCCGACTTGAACCCAACGATGAAGCTACCCGCTGGTCCGACGATGATGCTGTCGTCCACGTACAACGCCAAGACATAAAGCTCACCCTCCTTGATAAAGACGTAAATGCCGGGATCCACCTTGGATTGGGTAAAGCCATACTCCTCTAGCCATGCTGTGATGGTCTTATTCCAGTTCCTTGGAGCTTGCTTGAGGCCATACAATGATTTCTTCAACAAGCACACTCGCTCCTCTCCATTGATGTCGAAGTGACGGAATCCTTCCGGCTGCCTCATGTAGATTTCCTCCTCGATATCGGCCTCCAAAAATGCCGTCACCACATCAAGCTGCTCCACCTCCCAATCATTATAAGCAGCAAGCGCGAGCAACGTTCGAATAGAAATCACCCTCACTGTGGGAGCGAAGGTCTCGTGGTAGTCCACACCCTTCTCCTGAGTAAACCCGCGAGCCACAAGTCTTGCTTTGTACCTTGCAATCTGTCCATTGGCATCGCGCTTCAGCTTGAACACCCACTTGGAATCTACGAGTTTGCGACCGGCAGGACAAGGGACCAATGTCCAGGTTTTCCGAGATACAAGTGAGTCGTACTCGCTCTTGATAGCTGCCTCCCACTCCCCCGATTGGGGACTCCTCAGCGCTTGCTTGTATGACACCGGCTCTTGAACGGTCGGGCTGCTGGCTGACTTAATAGCTGCGGCACTTCCCGCAGTCCATCCATCTCCCGAAGCGCCCGCTGAACGGAGATTATACCTTGGACTGGGTACGCATTGCTGTGGTGCAGCAGTGGATCGAAGATTATACCTTGGCCGTGGAGTCTCCCCCGAATGCATGTCCCGTTCCTCTTCCGTCGACCCGGAATGCTGCCGCGACTCCCGTAGCGGCGACTCCCCCGAAGGTGTATCCGGTTCTTCGCTACACATGGTGCGCGGGATGCTGTCCTCTTCATCATCATTGCGTTGCTCCGCATTGCTCTCCCCCATGGAGAGGACTGCAGCCTCATCGAACACCACGTTGCGGCTGCTCACCACCCGACGAGTAGCAGGATTGTACACCAACCACGCAGGTGATTCGGGAGCATAGCCCACAAAGACACCCTTCCACGCGCGATCGTCAAGTTTGCGGCGTTGAGACTTGTCAACGTGGACATAGGCCGGACAGCCGAAGACCCGCATGGAGCTCAAATCAGCTCGTCTACCGGTCGCCAAGGTGAAAGGTACACCGCCGGCTCCGCTACTATGCACACGATTGCGGACATGCACCGCAGCGGCCATCGCTAAAGCCCAATACGATTTTGGCAGCGCGGCTTGCCGGATCATTGACTGCGCCATCGGGACCAATGTCCCCCACTGCCGTTCAATACGGCCATGTTGCCAATGCGCGTAAGGGGCAGTGATCTCCACAGCGATGTTGAACTCATCCAAGAGGTTTCGGAAGGCAGCACCTAAGAACACCGTGTCATTGTCCACCCGAAGACGACGAACCGTGTGCCCCAGAGAACGGATGGTAGTCAACATGCGACGGAACGAGGCGGGAGCCTCATCCTTGGAGCGGACCGCATCATGCAGCATGAAACGGCTCCGGAAATCAACCGCACACAAGCTGTACCGCCGTCCTCCCAAGGATGGAACACTCATAGGACCGCAGAAGTCTAAGCCGAGGACCTCAAAGACACCAACGTTCCGGTCAGCCGGCTCACGAGAGATACGGCGGACGTGCGACTTACACACAGCACACGTCTCACAGAAGCCCAACTTCTCCGACGCAGAAAACGCCACACCCTCCACCTGAGTGGCCAAGAGCCCGTCCAATTGCGACTCGCCAAGGTGACCGAGTCGGGAATGCCACAACCGTTTTTCCGATGGCGCAGTGGCGACCGAAGCGGTAGGATTCAACGAAGCAACCCGCGCCGGCAACCACACCAATAAATGCGCGCGCTCCAACGGAACCACCACGCCACCACCATGACCGGCATGAAGACGAAGGTGGTCCACGGGATCAGCTAACACCACAGAATGACCTTGTCGCCGAGCTTGGGTGAGGCTGAAAAGTCGATGGTAAGACCACGACGCACGACGGGATAGCTCAGGAACGTGGAGCACATTCTTTAGCGTGGCAGGAATCTCCTCTCCATCTTCAGCCTTCACAATGATTCGGACCGAGCCCACTCCAACAGCGCGGGCGCTGATACCCTTCACCCAAAGCCGGTCGGTGAGCGCTCGATACTCACAGAAGTCACGGCGCACACTAGTCATGTGATGGCTGGCGCCGCTGTCGGCCAACCACATCCACGTTTCCCCATCGCGCTCGAACATGTGTCGAGCCTCGGAGAATGGCCTCGCAGGGGTGGCTGTCACGTCCATGACCGCCGGAAAAGCAACCGGGGAGTCCATTTGCGCAGAGTTACCTCCGGTGTTGTTGACGGGGCACTCGGACCTGCGATGGCCCTTCTTACCACAGCCATAGCAAACACCACGAAAAATTCTCGCTCCGCCTCTGCCATATGAGGTACGACGAGTAGTCGCAGCTCCTTGAAGAGATTTCAGTTGGTCTTGGAGCTCGGAGACTTGCCGCTTCAAAAGTTCAGTCGTTGAGTCATCATGAGACGCTGCAAAAGCCGTAGGCGTTGGGGGCTCCGTTGAATGTGATTGCGCACGACTCTCGATGCGCATGCCCTTTTGACGAAGATCACGCTTGACGGTATCCATGCTGAGGTCGTGTACGTCCCACGTGTCGGTGATGGAGTGGTATTCGCTGCGCAGGCCCTTCACCAAGTACATGATGATACGCCGGTCGTGGACGACGTCCCCAACTCGGGCAAGCTGTCGTTGCAGTCGAACTAACCGGTTCAGATATTGAATGCCGCTCTCGCCGTCCGCTTGCGGCGTCTCCAAGTCCTGCAATAGTTCCGTACACCGGTAAATACCATCGTCCTCATAATGATTGACTAACGCAGTCCATGCAGTGTGGCCGCAGGTCTTGTCATCCTCGCTAACATTCTCGATAATAGAAAGGTCGTCCTCCGGCAGCGCAAGAATCAATGTGGAGTACATGTCGACTTGTTGTTGAGAGGAAGCGGCACCATCCGACGACAAAGCCGGAGCCCACTTTTGCATCAAGCCAAATGCACGAAAACGTTTCTTCCACACGTCAAAATCTCGTCTCTCCCCACTGAACTTGGGTAGTTTCACGGAGTCCATATCAGGTACGTCGGATGCGCTCGCAAGAGCACCAGAAAATCAGGAAAACTGCCAACAAGAAAAGCACCAAGTACCGGTGAAGAGGCGGGCAACACGGCTCAGAAAAGGAGACGACAAAGGGCTGACCGAAGACGCAATTGTACTCCCGGAGTCTATACAGCCAAGGCAATCAGAAACGAGTCTCAGAAGGTCGGTCAAGTGACGTCGTACAGGAGTGCTAGTACACTTGTGGTAAGATGCCTTTCCAAAAATTCAGCCGGACCACTATCGGCTTTCACGAGAAAAGAAACTGGCGGGTGACAAGCTCCGGAAGCGAATAAAATTCCAGAAAGCGCCAAGCTATAACAAAGAAGAGCAAGCCGATCTTCACGTCACACGAGTCGGCGTTCGGGGGTTGAAGCCGGCTCCAAGCGACACAAACAAGTCGCTACCAGCCGGGTATCGAAGTAAAGCTACAAACACAAGCAAGAGCCAGCCACTTTGTGAGCCAGCCGCACCTCACGTATCGTGCGACACCACAAAGGTCTACCACTCTTCGAGAAGCAAGCTCTAGGTTCCAGTCAAGACAAATGACTCCAACAACTAGCAGCTAGAGGGCCCATAACCTGTCAAAGTTGAGGGGGCAATAAGGAATGCTTACACTCGGTGAGTGACACTGCATGTCATCTCACCCTCAGCAAGTGCCTAGCACTTGCCTATCACAGGACACGCACTCACCTTGTGGTGAGCACACGCCAACATATATTCTGAGCCTTTAGATGATATCTAACGCTCAGCAACTTGCCACCATCAGCAACCTAATCCTCTCTATTGTTGATTGGCTTATCATCTCATAGTGCTGAGTCACAGCCGTACTATCACGATGCTACTTGACCAACATTGCTGTGTAGCAACTTGATTATCACACAAAACCATGTCTCGCAACAGTCTTTTGACTTGAGGAACCGCACCCACATGTAATGGGTGTGGTGGTCGATGACGAGTAGACAGTAGCGGAGGCCATGCGGGGAGGGGACATTGACGGGTCCCCAGAGGTCAGAGGACATGTTGAGGAGAGGACGGGAAGGTTTCGCGCAAGCGGTGGTGTTGCGGGGTGCAATTGTGGCTTTGTGTAATAAGCATGAATCGCAAGAAACATTTTTTATAGAGCTGGTTAATGCCGGGCTAGTCGGGACACCGTGTGTGAGCTCGGCCTGCATGCTTTGCATGTTAAGGTGTCCCAACTTGCGGTGCCACAGTACAGGGTCGCACTGGGCAGCAAGGGCAACACTAGAAGAGGGGTCTAGCGCTTTCTCCGCGGAGGGGCTTGAGTGGAGCTCTGGCTGGTGAGGTAGGAGGTAGAGGCCGCTTCCGGACGGCTCTAGCACACCCATTCTTGTGGGCACCACAAGAAGACCAGTGTCAGAGTCAGTGGGGAAGATGAATTCACAGCCGCTGTGGGTCTGCATCGAGCTGACACTGAGGAGTCTGCCGATGCACTGAGCAGATCGTGAGGACATGTCGGGGGTGTACATGGCATGCACTGTGCGGTGAATAAGCTGGCCATAGGCAAGTTTGACAGAGATCCGCACTGAGCCACTACCCTTAACGTCAACTCCGACCCCACCCACGCGAGAGGGAACGGAGAGGGGTGTGAATCGAATGAAGTCACCTTGAAATGCGGAGAGGTTAATCGAGCAGGCTGAATCAACCACCCATAACTGTGAAAGGTCCCGACCCGGGGTGAGGGAAGAGGAAAATGCTACAGAGCTGAAGGGGACACTCACTTCGGTGTCATCGTATTCATCCGTGCAGTCCTCAAGGGTGGGCAGCCTGTCCGTGTCATCGGCGGGGACGTCGCTGCGCAGGGCTGCGTGTGCAGAGGTAGAGCCACCATGGGCGCCGTAATTCTGAATTATCATCTTTCGCTTTGCGAGTGTCCACCTCAATAGAGCGTCATCCGGGGCAGTGCATGAGGACATGATGTGGTCCATGCTGCCACAGACGATGCACTTGTTAGGGAGGCCGCGACCACCACGAGTACCACGTGGTGGGTGTCCTCGACCGTTGTGTGAACCGCGGCCGGCAGCGACAAACGCAGAGATGGGAGGGGGGATGTGTCGGGAGCTGGCGCGCCCGGGGCATCGTCCTCGTCTATATTGTGGGCCACATGGAGGATGGTGGCCATCACCTCATCAACGGACAGGAAGTAGTCTGTGTCGAATGCGTAAATGACGCACTGTTTAGCCTGACCGTGTGGGCCGTTGCTGAAAATACCGCGGAGCATGAGGAGACCGAGGTTGTGGGGGTGGATGGCAGCAGAGCCATCAACCATGTGGCAAGTCTCGTTGTAGTCATCGAACGTCTGGCGCATGTAGTGGACATAGTCACTGAGGGACTGTCCAAGGCGCTGTCTGACCATGAGGTTGTCCTGGAGGGACATGGAGCGAGCAAAGAACCGACAGTCGAGGCATTCACACATAATGTCCCACGCGGCAGCGGCGCAGTCACGACGTGCTCGGGAGACGCACTTCATCGCCGGTTTGCGCGGTGATTCGCGTTGGTTGCATGAAGTAGCAGCGTGTAGGCGTAGTGTTGCGCCCGTTCGTCGAGCCACACGCCCGAGTCGTGAATGGCCCGCTGTGGGATGAGATACGTTGCCTTTATGGAGAGAAAATTAAGGACGTTCCTCTTCCACTGCTTGAAGTCCGTGGTCGGTCCCATGGTAGGGACCGACATCTTCATGGACCGGTTGAAGGCGTCCTTGTCGAAACCGGTGGCCTCGTGGGCCGCTCGGCCGATGACCACCGGGTAAATGGTGATGCGACGGCCGCCACGCGTGGTGTGTCGGTGTGACCACCACGCTGGGTAGGAGGAGAATGCCGTCCGGGGAAGGGAGGAGGTGGTCCACCAGGGAAGGGAGAGTGGCCGGCCACTGCAGGCGGCGGGCCGTATGGGTGCGGGTGGCAACGGGAGGTAGGGACGTGGTGGGGACGCGCCTCCGGGAAGAGAGGTCCGGGGTTCGGAAGGGCATATCCGGCGGGAGGGTATGGTGGAGGTGGTGGGAGCTGTTCCACCGGCAGCTCGTGGCGCGAGGGTTCGCGGGGCGCACCGTGACGGCGTTGTGCGACAGGGGGGTCGCCAACAGAAACTGCAGCGGCAGTTGCAACGAAGGCCGTTTCTGCGTCCATACGGGCGTAGCCAAGCAAGGGGTGAGGTAAAGGAGGTGGAAGGGTGTCCACGACACGGGCGTCGCGAGAGGGTTCGAGCTGCGCATCGCGACGGCGCTGAGCGACATGGTGGTCGGCAGCAGCACCTGCAGCAGCGTCGGCCGATTGCGCGTCCATGCGGGCGTTGATGAGCGCCATTTGCTCCAGTACGTGCGCGAGGGTATCATGGGTAGGAGCGACAGAGCCATGTTAAGAGCCGAGGTCAGGGGAATCAGGGGGCGAAACATGTGGAGAGTCGGCACAACGAATTTTCGGTGCCATCGCGGCAGAGGAAAAAAGAAACCGAATAACATGCAGCGGTAAGAACCGCTAGCCGGACTTGTGCCTAACAGTGGTTTCAGAGAGACGGCCTGATGCCCGCCGACACCTCGGCCTGATGCCCCGGGGTGTCTCAAAGCACCTTTTCTGCATCATCCATCCAGTGTGGGGCACAAGTCGGGGCCACGGCCAGTGCAGCTGGAGAGATGCGCTGGCGGGTGAGTCGCTAAAAAGAGATATATATCTTATATATATATATATATATATTTCTGCATTTGTAGTATATTTGTAGTATATTTGTCATTCATTTTTGTCCAATATACATATGTGTCGTTTTGTAATCACACGTGACTCTTAGCTTCTGCCATGTGCTAAGAGTCACGCGTGTTGATTACGAGACTTCTGTCATTTTCGCGAACTTTTTGCATTGGGAGCTCAGCAAGGCAAACTTGATGCGGACCTCCGCACTTCCGCTTTGCTTGGCACGCCTTCGGTTCAGTCGGTCCATGACTACTATCCCTTCGCCAAGGAGGATGGGGGCCGGTTGGCGCCGATGGCGGCTGAGCTGGTTGATCGCTTGGCTATTATTGTGGCTATTCGTCGCTTCCCTGGCATGGGTGCCGGTGACTCTCGTTCCTTGCGTTCTAGCAATTATGTCCGTATGCATCATTTTGTTCGTCGATCTGCTTATGTTCCGTTTCGGTGTTTCTTGGGGGATGTGCGACGTGAATTCATGCAACGTCTTTATGGTGCTCTTCATGGCACTCTGGGTTCCTATCTCCGCGACGCTTTTCAGGAGGGCAGTGCTGATGTTGTTGTGGAAGGTGGGGGTTCATCTCGGGCAGTGACACGCCTACATACAATGATCGGACTCACCGGGTATCGATCCCGCGACCTTCTGCGTATTAGGCGTGCGCTTTACCGGTTCGCCGAAAAAGCATAGTTGACATATGTGGCCACATACCACATATGTATCAAACTAAGACACTACCACGCCCCCCCCCGGAGTATCCCCGGACCGCAGCCCGGCTCCGAAACCAATGTGGAAGGTGGGGGTTCATCTCGGGCCGTGACACGCCTACATACAATGATAGGACCTGTTTGCTACGAGCCACTTACGTACACCTGCTCAGGTTGAGCAGGCTGATACCGCACAGTCGACAATTAATCCGGATGGTACTTACGTCGTCCCGGAATCAATTAACATTGACGGTCTGAACCTTACACCCGCTAAGACGGGGTTACTTCGTGCTGAGAAGCACAAAAGCGAGTTACTTCACTTCGGTTACGTGACTCAATGGGAGACTTTTTGTTGAGCACTCTACTCTCACGGCCCGGTCTTTCAAGACGACACATCTATTCCGAGACAGTTCTTCATGTTCTCCCGGTTTACGTCGGTCGACTATGGTCATGTCTGGCTGTTGATTCGTGGACACATCAATCGGTTGAGTGGTGAAACGCCGACAGATTTACGTGTGGGAATGCCGTTGCCTACTCAGAACTTGGCTGGACTACCTGTTTCCCTCACGGAGACACAGCGTAAAGCTGCGATTAACTCACCATTGCAGATTGGTCGAATCGCTCATGAACTAGAGGATTGGCTTGAAGCTCATTCTCAACGTTTTCTAATGCTTGGCATTACGGCTGACTCGTACGACTCGGTTATCTGGGTTACTTCACAGTTCTCAAGACATTTGAATGGGTGGTGGCTGAACCGGAAAACCCAAGCTGCTATTCCATCTACGTATGACGAGCTTGTCGCGGAGTTACGCAAGACAACGTTTCTTCCGAACATTCAAGACGACGCAATTAATGCTTTGCTCAGCTTTACGCAGAGTAGCACGATGAGTTATGCCCTCTACACCAAGCAGTACAACGACTACTAACGTCGGTCTCGTCAACACCTGACAGCTAATGTGCAGTGCGTTCGCTTCATTAACGGTCTGGCGAACTTTACGTTGAAGAACCATGCTAAGTCACACCGAGCTCAGAAGGGGTACCAAATTACACTGGTGGAGCTACAGAACTTCCTGAATGACGTCGTTACAGATTCGCCGGAACTCGGCAACATGCGGTCTACCGCTGGTCCATCTTCCCAGCCTACACGCAAGCGCAACTCTGATGACCCTCTCGTCGACGCCTCTAAGATCTGGAAACGTAATGGAGGTGGCCGTGGTCGTGGCCGCGGACGTGGACGTGGAGGAGGCAACAATGGTGGACGTTGTCAAACATCTGGCCGCGTTGACTTCGACACTCTCGCTAATGCGATGACATCTGAGGAGCGTAAGCGACACATGGAGGAAGGACTCTATTTCAAGTGCCACAAGAAGGGACACCGACTGTTCCAATGCCCGGACTGGAAAGGCAAGGCACTCATGGAACCTCAGGCTAAGAAGCAATGATGGTGGCAAGGCTCTTCTACCAACGAACTGGAGCAGCCGGCTACATCTACTGTTCGTTCTGAGACACTGTTAGCGACAGAGGTTGTCGAAACACCTTCGGCATCTCCATCGACTACAGTCGCGACACCTGCAACGTTAGTAGCAGGTCGTCGTCGTCAGACTAAGCTGAGACAGAGTCGTAAACCTGTAACCAGACGTTCAATTGATTGGAAACTGGTTGACTCAGTCTTTGACCCTCTACATGCACGATTCAACTTCACTTTGGAGGGATGTGCTGATGATGAAGGTCTAAACTCGCACGGTGACTTACCTCACTGTTCGCCGAGTGACTCGATTCTTGAGAGGGATTTGACAGGAGAGAGGGTGTTCATCAACCCACCCTGGGAGTTAGCTGAGCAGATTGCACAACATTATGAGGATTGTCGTCGAACATCTCCGACATCTACGATGGCTGTTTTTGTCCTACCGAAATGGGGGAAATTTACTCAAGTGACTAAGAACTGGAAACTCTACCAAGAATTCCCAGCAAGGACACATCTTTTTACTCGTCAGTCACTGGAGAACCCATCGCAACAGGAGGTGGTTGCTCCAACTCCTTGGCATGTACAGCTGTGGTTAGTCGACGCAGATTGTGCGTTTTACGACTCGACAACACCTACAACATCTGAACAACCCGACTCGGTACATGTACCTCCTGACGACACGGAACTGTCCATCGCTACGCTGCGACAATTTTCTTCGCCAGCTACAGCCCTGCCGACTGACCTCACGGAAACTCGTCCGTTAATTCGAACCGAGCTAACTGTGAAAACTCTTGATGGCGGACACCAAATTTCTGGATTAGTGGATTGCGCTGCGACACTTGATTTTGTGTCAGAGGACTTTGTACGACGTTTTTCCTTACAAACTCGGAACTCTGGCAGTAGGACCCCAGTTCGACTCGCCAACGGACAACGAGTGACTTCTTCAACAGTTTTCGATGTTATTTTTGAGCTGGCTCGACACGAATTTCACCGGACTTTTTACGTCTTACGTGATTTACGTGCAGATGATTTAATCCTGGGTTTACCATGGCTTGATGACGAACATGCCTCTTTACAGTTTGGTACAACCAGGGTCTTTACACTGATGGACGGCACAACATTGGAGACTACGCTCGAGGAACGACGCCATGAGTGTTTGCTACTGTCGTCTACTAAAGTTCAGAAACTTATGCGCAAGACGCGCCGCAGCAGGGGACGTCATGCTGATTTTTACGTCATTGAACTTACGTCTGCCGCTGAACAACCGACAGACTTTCACACATGAGAGGAGCTAACTGCAGAACAACGTGACAACTTCCGGTCGTTACTCTTTGATGACTTCCCGGAGTTACTACAACCTGTTGACTCTCCACATGTAAGCCGACAGTGGGATCATCCCATTGAAACAATTGGCCCGATGCGACGCCAACGGCTGAACAGATTGTCACCTGCAGAGCGCGCTGAGCTCAATCGACAGCTCAAAGACGCGGTGGAGGCTGGTCTGGTCCGTCCCAGCTATAGTGAGTTCGGCTCGCCAATTCTTTTTGTGCGGAAAGCTTATGGCTCGCTACGTCTGTGCATTGACTACCGTGGCCTTAACGAGGTTACGCGTAAAGATGCTTACCCACTTCCGCGTGTGGATGACACTCTGGAAGAACTTAAAGACGCGAATTTTTACACACACCTCGACCTCGCTTCTGGATTCTGGCAAGTTCGAGTGCGTGATCATGACGTTCACAAGACGGCTTTTCAGACCCCTGATGGCTTAATGGAGTGGGTCGCCATGCCGTTTGGCCTGTGTAATGCGCCGGCTACATTTCAACGAATGATGAACGACATTCTTCGCGACTTTTTACATAAGTTCGTGACAGTCTACCTGGATGACGTCTGCATTTACAGTCGAACACTGGAGGAGCACCTGGAGCACCTACGTCTAGTGCTTCAGCGATTCAAGGAGGAAGGGCTGAAATTACGCCTTAAGAAATGCTTCTTCGGACTACAAGAGATGGAATACCTGGGCTACACTGTGTCAGCCGGTAAAATTTCGGTTTCCACAAAGAAAGTCGAGGCCGTTGCAGACTGGCCAGTGCCCAAGACGCAGAAGGAGGTTCGCAGTTTCGTACAGCTCTGCAACTTCTACGCCAGATTTATACACCATTTTAGCGACCTTACGGCTCCATTGACGGACTTACTGCGGAAGTCCCAGCCACAGAAGGTTACGCTGACGCCTGCCTGTTTGGAAGCCTTTGAGACTCTCAAGTTACGGCTCATTTCCGCGCCATGCCTGATCCTTCCGGAGGTCGGCTCGGACGCGACGTTCACCGTGGCTACAGATGCTTCAACAGTGGGGATTGCAGCAGTCCTGTTGCAAGACCAAGGAGGAGGTCTTCAACCAGTCTCTTACTGGGCGCGTAAGCTGAATCCAGTTGAGCGTGGTAACACTTACTCTGCGTACGAAATTTTGAAATTGAAATTGTTTACAACATGTACCGTATGCGCCGGTTTTCACAAAAAAGCCGGATGCGTCGGCTGCTGTCTCTGGGCCCTCCCAACTATGCCATACAGGGAACTTACAAGTCAGGGCTAGACCGTTAACCACCTAATCCAACCTCTCCAAGGGTGTTCGGGGGTTTTACTCCCCCCCGGGGAGGGTGCAAGTAGAGGCGAGGGTTGTGTGCATTCAGGGGCGTGCGTGGAGGCAATATGCGGATGTGCGGCGGGAGGTCGTGCGGGACTTGATGCGGTAAATGCGTAGGAGGTGATGCAGCCATTGGACAGTATGCGTATGGAGGTGTGCAAGAATGCGAGATGTGTCGAGTCGTGCTTTGGAGACGAGTTTATCCGGAGGGTCGGTGCGGGTGGTAAGAAGGGAGGTGAGACTCGTGATGGTGGAGGAGTGCGGTGTACCTGTGCGGCTCATGACGATGGGGAGGATGTCGACCACTGTGCCTGGCCAGTGGTTTCTGATGGCGTT
>JAPMLY010002437.1:0-40000 GCA_026401115.1 Tetraselmis chui
GTGTGAGAGGTGGAGGGGAGGGGTTCGTGGTGAAGATAGGGTCCGAGAGACGGACCCTACCAAAGGCGGAGTAGTGGTGGGGGGGTGATGTTGAGGGTGCACGTGGACTGGGTGTGTGCGCCTTTGTGAATGAAGGTGTGGTTGAGGGGGGTAATGATTGTGCCGTTGGTTGAGATGAGGATGCAGCACATTTCTGTGCTTAGGGATATTTACATGCTGGTGGTGATGGTGGGGGAGGTGGAGGGGTGGGAGCGGAAGTGTGAGCCATCTAGATATTTTTTGAGGATTGTGTAATGAGTGAGGTTGAGGGGGTGTGGGGTGAAGAGGACGATGAGGGGTGTGATGCGTTCTGTATTCATTCGTTGTTTGGTATAATAGACTCTATAACTAGTGTGTGGGTGGTATGACGCCGTCAACGTTGATGTAGGGTAGGGAGAGGGAGTGGCGGGACTGGATGAGATTGTAGTGAGGCAGGTGGCCGCACAAGAGATGTTTGGAACTGTCTGAGGGACTAATGATGGCATTCGGCCGAGGCGGCCGGGGGTGACTTGTGTGGGCTGTTGGGGCCCTGGGAGGCAGGGGTGGCAGCCGGGAGGGTTCGGGTCTCCTCTAGGTCTTCCTCCTATAGGTCTTCGTAGTCGTCGAGGTCGTAGTCCTCGCCTTCCGGGGGGGAGGTGGGAAGGGGCAGGAGGGTAGGGTCGAGGGAGCAGTGGGGGACGGGAGGTGAAGCCGGTGTGGGGTTCGGCGCTGGGGAGGGAGGAGGGGCAGTGTGTATAGGTATGGGGTGGAGGGAGGGGTGTGGGGGGGCGCGTGGGGGAGGGGATGGGGAGGTTTTCTTGCGAGAGGGGCGGGAGGGTTTGGCGATGCCGGTCTGGGGTGCGGGTTTGAGCGAGGGGTCGGTGGGGGGACGAGGGTAGGGGGGGGATTCCGCTTGGTCGGGGAGGGGGGAGGTGGGGGGTGTGGGGAGGGAAGTATATTTGGATGAGGGGGGGGTAGAGTGGGTGTGGGGGTGGGGGCAATGGTGGAGTGGGGGAGGGGTTGTGTGCGGTTGAGGGGAGGGGTAGGGGAGGAGGAGGAGTCCATGGGTTCAAAGGAGTCATGAGTGATGATGGGAAGGAGGGTAGGGGCTGTGGTGGGGGGGGGGGGTTGTTGGGGGGAGCTGTATGGGAGGGGGAGGGGTGGGCGTGGAAGGAGGATGTGGAGGCGGGGGTGGTGGATGAAAGTTGGATGTCTGGAAGGGAGGAGAGGTCGAGAGGGAGCTCCTCATCGGCGTGCATTTGGAAGTCCGAGGGCTCGAGGAGCCAGTGGTCGGAGACGTGGTTGATTCGGAGGTGGCGGGTCCATTGAAGAAATAGGGAGGGGGGGTTGCGGTAGAGAGTGAAGTGTCTTGTGTGTGTGAGAGGGGGTGGGCCCTTCGCTATGTAGGATGGGGGCCGGTTGGCGCCTATGGCGGCTGAGTTGGTTGATCGCGTGGCTATTTTTGTGGTAGTTGGTCGCTCCCATGGCATGGGTGCTCATGATTCTCGCTCTTTACGCACTTACAATTATGTCCGTTTGCAACATTTCGTTCGTCGAACTGCTTATGTTCCTTTTCGGCGTTTTTTGGGGGATGTGCGACGTGAATTAATGCAACATCTTTCTGTTGCTCTTCATGGTACATTGGGTTCCTATCTCCGCGACGCTTTGCAGGAGGGCATGCTGACGCTGTGGCATGCCTTCCTGTTCCTCGGGCTTAGGTTTTTTCCTCTTTTCTTCTTTTTGCTTGGTGGCTTCCACTGATTTTTCTTGTAAGAATTTGATACACATTGTTGTTCTACTTTAGCAGGATCCAACACTCCGGCTATAAGGCGACTACGCTCAAGCGAGACCTCAATAATATGAGTACGACAGCATCTCGTGTTATCGCTTTATATACTAGTAGTACCGTACTTGCTGTCGATCCTTCGCGCCCTACTAAAAGCTCGTATCACGACCGGAAACGTGCGCCCGTACATGTACGCTGCTGCACCTGCCCAGACGCGTGTCATTAAGGATTATTCGTCATCGAGAGGCTGATTATTTCAAAAACTTGCAGCACTAGCCGTACCGCGGCGGCAAGTGACGTACCAAGCAGTACTGATTTATATTTTCCCTTGATGATCTGAGCAGGTCGTCCCACCTCAGAGTCCCTCGTTCATACTTGTCTGCGCGCACTACCCTGAAGCCGCGGACGTACGGCAGCCCGTCAAGTCGAGAATAATGCAGTGTAAGTATAACAGTAGCAGCGTTCCCATTTTCGCGACTCGATATAACTACGTCAGTGTCTGCTCGGCACTATAAACTGGAGAAAGAGACCCGAACCCAGTAACCCACCACATCTCGACAACCGGACACACCAACCTGACAGGAACAGGATAGCCAGGAACTGTAAGGGACATCAACTGAGGGTGTAGCATACGCCGAGCGATGGCTGACATTTTTGGCTCCCCCGACGGCTGGCTCGCGCGTCGCCTTGAGAATGCCACCGGCATGTCGCTGGTGAACGCGTACAAGGCGACCGCGCCCTGCGCTCATCAGCCGCAGCCCTCGAGCGCGCCCACACCCGAATGCAATAGCCATGAATGGGCGCGGAGCGTCGAGAGGTCCCGTTATATCCCGGGAACACACCTCCCGAGTGCCGGGTGGTACCAGCCGTGCGTGAAGTGCCGCGACCTCACCGCGCGCTGCGACGACGACGAAGTATACGTCTGCGGACGATGTGCCAGCCCCGGAGGCAAGCGCCCCCGCTCCCCCGGCGCCGACTCTAACGCAAGCTCCCTCGACGGCTTCCCCGACGTCGTGGAGGAAGAAGAAGTCGCGACTGAGCTGAAGTTACCGACGCGTCTGCCCAGGCCAGCCAGCGATGGTAGTACCGAAAATCTCGACGCGGCCGCGGAAGAAAAGCCCGCGTCCGGCAACATGCCGGCTGCACCCGGCGACAACGACAGCGAAGACTTCGCGTCTGTGTGCCTAGACTCGCCAGTTCCCGCGGCCGCACCTTCTACCGACCACCAGTCCCAGGCCGTGGGGACGGTGGCCGAGATCTCGGCGGGTGCTACAGCTGCTCTAGACGCGGTCCTCGCAGAGTTTCTGGACAACAGCGCCACCTCGCTCTGGTGTTGGCCCTGCAACGCTCCGCAGGCCAACTCACGGCCCGCAACACAACCCGCACGTAACAGCCGCTTCGCTATGAAATAACGCGTGCGGCACCTTGCATCCCCACGAATCTCCCTCGCCCCCTGCGCTCAGTGTGCGCCTGTCTCCCGTTGAAGCATACGGAAAACGGCGGTTTTTAGGTATTTCTATCCGTCCATGCCCTTCGCTGCTCGTCCAGCTCATTACTATCTGTAATTTTCAGCACCTACATTGGGGTGTTGCTGATTCAAAGCACGTTACTCGCCAGCGCAAAAGCATAGCCCCACATCCGCAACCTACATGTTTTCACTCCAAGCTCTGATCAAAGCAGCTCATTTCATGCGAATAGGCGACATCTCGATCAGCAACCTTAATAAACAACAAGAAAAAACAATGCCACCGACAAAGTGTTTGAAGGTAAATATTTACTTACAACGGCGTCAAGGGGTCGCAATGTGCGACAGTGCCCGGAGGCACCACCACCTCTTCCTGAACATAACTCTGCCAAATGGCGAGTTCGTTTTATCTACATTCAGCGCGCACGGTCATTGCGCAGGATCTCAACTATTTGCGCTGCCGTGGGGCGGGCCTCGGGGTCCATCCGCGTGCACTCCTTAAACAGTTTAACAGCAACAGGCGGTGCGTCGGAGGGCAGCCGTAGCGCCTGCGCGCCCACCATCTGACAGGAAATTGCCAAGGGCTGAAACTCTGTGATGTCCCGCTGCGTCACCACCTCCCATATCAAGATCCCATAGCTGTAGCCACAGAAACACCGATGAGGCGCTGAATGAGTTGCAATAACATGTGGTGGAGGCGAGTGACTACATTCGGGTGGGTCCTCACCTCCAGATGTCGGCCTTGACGCTCGCGCGCTCGTGGCGGATGACCTCAGGCGCAGCCCAGAGCGGGGTCATCACAGGCTGCGCAGTTACCAGCTTCTCCACCTGCGTTCGGACCATCCCCACGTCCGCGATCTTCGCCACCCCCTCCTCTGACAACAGGACGTTGGGGCTCTGTCCCGACAACCAAACGAGGTGGCTATGTCAGCGACTCTTTTTGTACTGGAAGGACCCCCTACTGAACCGTTGCTGTTGTCAAGCGGTGCGGAATGAACAAAAGACAAGGGGGGGCGGGGACACCTTGAGGTCGCGGTGCATCATGGGAGGCCTGCGGGTGTGTAGGTAATTGATGCCCAGCGCGATGTCCAGCATCACCTTCTTCCCCAGCCTGTCCCACCGCATCGTCTCGGGGTGGTGTCGCAGTGCGGTGTATAAGTCTCCACCCTGCGCAGAAAGCAAAGCAGACGAGGCAGTAAGGATGTGAGCTTGTTGTGAGCACGCTTATCTATTTATGACGGTGTGTGCGCGGGTATGTGTGTGTGTGTGTGTGTGTCTGTGCTGTGGGGGGGCTGTGTACCTTCATGAGCTCCGTCACGAAGAAGAGCGAGCCCGGTTCTAGGCACGCGCCGTAGAACTGCACAATATTTCGGTGGTGCAGGCTACGCAGCACGCGCACCTCCTTTTTAAACTGCTCCATCTCCTCTTCAGTCGGATTGTCCGCCTACGCAGCCCACTCCCCTCACCTCAACAATAGATCGCGAGAATTAACGGCAACACGGGCTCAACATCAGCAGGCGCGCTTCGAGCCGCAGTGCCCCCTTTCGACGCACCTTGACTAGTTTCATGGCCACCTCATCAACGCCATTCATCAGAGCTTTGTAAACCACCCCGAACCCTCCTTCTCCGAGCCGACACCGTTTCCCGTCCTGCGTAGTGCACACCTGGATATCGTCCTTGGATAACAATAGCTCGTGCTCCGTGCCCGCGTGCGAACCCCCCCACGGCGAGCTGCTGCTCTCCTCCTCCCCTGGCGCCCCTCTCCCCCTGGCAACCCCCACATCCGTTGCCTTCGCCCGTGGCGCCGCTCCATCCACGGCCGCTGCGTTCCGAGGCGCCAACGGGCGTTGCAGATACTCCAGTCCGGGCGGCGGCGCAAGAGCTCCCCCGTGGCCTGCATTACGCTGTGCCAACATGTCCTCGGGCAGCCTCACCGCAGGCAGCAACACCTCACCCAGAACCTCGGCACACGCGAGGCCACCCTCCTGTCCAGAAGCAACACCACAGCCCCAAGCGTCAGCCTGCCTTTCTGTCATTAATTTCTATTTTGCACGCGAAGTAGACATAAATCCATTATACATGTATTATTTCATAGAATTTTCCTTTTCTTCTGCACACACCGCCGTGATCCGCAGCATTCTGCCCCCACACGGCGCCACCAGCACTCCGCCGGGTTGTAATCTCGCCAGCAGTTCATCCAAATGCTCCAGCTGCAGGTCCACGCTGGCCAGTATGCGATCGAAGCGGGCAGTGGAGCGCAGGTTGAAGGCGTTTCGCAGCAAAATGTCGGCGTGGAGCTCCGGCAAGAAGCGCAGCTGCATGACGGAGGCGATGCATGACTCGGAGTGGAACGCGGCCGCCTCGTTCACCTGAGGATGCAACGCACAAGCCATATCGTTCAGGGACCCACATGGGGAGTATTGATTGGAATGAGTGGGTTGGGCGCTGGATCCGTGACAATCATGGAGCAGAGTGTGGTGTTTTTTATTACTTATCTTGTTATCTACACATGATTACAAGCAGAGAAAGATACCCGTAGGAGAGAGAAAACTGAAAGCTAAAGAGCGAGGATATGCTCTATGGTTCCTTCATGACCTAGATTTACAGCACTACATTCCGTTGCTATCGTGTATACAATTATATCTGTTTACATAGGCAAAGGCGACTGTGGGTGTTTGTGTGTTGGAAGGGGAGGGGGGGAGGTACCTCTACGCCTGTGACGTGTCCCGCACTGCCCACAATAAAGGCAAGTAGAGCGGCGGTGAAGCCCGAGCCGGACCCGATCTCCAGCACCCTGAGCCCTGGCCGCAGACTGAGCCCCTCTAGCGCCATAGCATCCACCTGTGCTGGGCTCATCTCCGCACCGACCTCCTTCAAAGGCAGCGAGACGTCCTTGTAGGCGCGCTCACCCGCCGCCTGTGACGAATAGCGCACAACGCATGAGCTTAGCCTCCAAACTCCCAACCGTTTTACCTGGACTCGGCTCTCCCTCCCTCCCTCCCTCCCTCCCTCCCTCCCTCCCCTCTCTCTTTCTCTCTCTCTCTCTCTCTCTCTCACTCTGTGTGTGTGTGTATGTGTGTGTGTGTGTGTGTGTGTGTGTGTGTGTGTGTGTGTGTGTGTGTGCACATATGTTGGGGTATCTTTGAAGTAGTTTGAAATCGTCTTTGTGTCTGTTGTCGATATGCATTTTGTGATACGTCTGCCCTTATTTCCACATCGACTGTAAAAAATTATCATTCTCTAATATTAATCCTTCTCGTGTTACATGTGAATATTCAATTGAATTTTTACGTATCCCTACAATCGAGATTATTCGCCTAATTTTTTTACACTCATTTAATGATATTTTTCCATCATTCTTTGATGGTTGTCTCGCGACGAGCCTTTCCAAACGAGCTTGTTACTAGTGCTTGACTTGATTGGTTTTTTCATTTTCAGGGAGGGATGGGGCGGTAGGCTCACCATGGCAAAAATTCCTCGCGGAATGGCGCAAAAGGCCTGCTCCACCTGCGGAGACACCACCTGCTTTACACGCACCTCCGCCATCAAACTGGCGATCTTCTGCTGCAGCCTCGATTCCGTGTGCACGGCGGCCGAGACCCGCGACGATCTGCGATTTAAGAGGGGGACAGGGCGGCGTGTTGATCCCGTCAGCGATCACCTCACCGCTGTCCCTAGAGGCCGCCTGGTGAATAGAAGGGCAACGCGGCTTGGGGGCTTACTTGAAGAACTGAACCAGAACATCTGCTGCCACCTCCTGCAGTTCAATGGGCGCACTGGAGCGCTTAAGCCACATCAGCAGCGCAACAATGCCGCTGTTGAAACACTCCTCATGAAAGCGGCTCCTCATCCCAACCTGGTCATACCACCCAGCCGATCAGTCGCCTCATTGGGATCTAAGCGAAAGTGCAGTAAGCCAAGTCAGCCAAACGCGCGGGCACCCTTGATACATGCACTGTTATAGGCTGAGAGTGATGGCAACACACCTGCTTCAGCAGCGCGAGCGCCATGCCTTGCATGGGATTCCCCCCTTGCCACGCACACTCAATCAACGCAGGGATACCGGAAGCTTGCACCAGCTGCTCGCACAATAATTGAACACAAACCAAAAAGTAAGCCAACCGGGGCGTGGGGATCACTAGGGAGTAACGAACGCGCTAAGGGTTACCAGCATGACATTTGCGGTCATACATACACAAAACACCTCACATACACAAACACATGCGGGCAGAAGTATGCACAAACCGCACACGAAAACGGCACACACACACACACACACACACACACACACACACACACACACACACACACACACGCATACACGCGCGCGAGCACGCGCCTGAGGAAGTACGCCGGTGTTTGTGTCTGACATAAGAAAGAGGGCACGCGCGGACGCGAGCTGCGTCCCCTCCGATCCTTCCCTTAGGCAGCTCGTCAGTGGCCCCACTGCCCCCTCGCACACGAGCGCGACGCAGCCCTGCGGGTGCGACGCCAGCTGCTCTATCGTCGCTGCCGCGCCCTCACACGCAGCCTTGTTCGACAGGCACGCCACCTGAAAACCCCACAACCACCACAGAGAATATGATATTTATCCATTGTGCTCCAAAGGCACGCAAGTTCTATCACCGGTAATGGACCGTTGGCTTCTCTCACCAGAGGTGGCACTGCCCCGGCGGCGTAGATAGTGTCCAGCACACCGCGGTCCTGCGCCATTTTGGCGAGCGCAGAGGCGGCGTAGTGCTTCCCCTCAGCCGTCCCCTTCTCCACCAGCTCCACCAGCGGCCCAATGATGCCGCTCTGCGCGAGCTCGCGCGAGGCGGTGGGGTCCTCCGTGGCCACATCCATTACCGCCTGTGCTGCTTGCGCCTTGAGCCACGCATCCCCTCCCGTCATGATAGCCGTCAGCTGCCCCATCATCTGCTCCGCTTCCGCGTCCTCCGCTGCCTCTGCACTCCCGCCCTCCCCTGCAAATTCTGCCGCAATAAATCGCCGCAATTCCGCATTTGATCCGGCCATACGGTAGAGCGCTTTGCTGGCGGAGGCACGGCTTCGGGAGGAGAGTCCCCCGGTTGCTGCCCTCTGCAGGATGGTCAGTGCCTCGGGGCCTGCTTCAAGCAACTGCGTGTGAGCCACCGTGTTGCGGGACAGCACCTTCACCACGTCCGTCGCCTCCGCCTGCACATCCACGTCATCGCTGCCGCAGAGGGCGATACAGGGTAGCAGGCCGCCGGACTGGCAGATTGCCGTCTGTAGCTCCTCTCGGTCTGCGCCGATGAAGAAGAGGGCGATGAGACAGCGACGGACGAGGGAGTGCTCCTGACTTCCCAGTAGCGCAATGATGGCGTCCAGTCCACCAGAGCGCACTACATCCAGCGCGACATCTGAGCAACGCGCGAGGCGGCCGATGGCGCGAATGGCGCCCTTCCTAGCCACCATGAGGGGGCAATTCTGGAGGATGTCAAGCAGAGGCTCCACTACCGACATTTCAATCATCCTGGCGCGGGGGACCTGGATGCTGGTGAGGCTGCTGAGGGTGTAGGCGGCGTACATCTTGCTCGAGTTGGAGCCGTGATGCAGCAGGCTCACCAGCGGGGGCACCACATCCAGTTGGCTGGCCGAGCTACGGGCGCTCTCATTGTCAGCCACGGTGTTAAACAGCGCCTCCACCGCCGCGGCACGCTGCCCTGCGTTCCCCTCCTGCAGCAAGCTCACTAGCTCCACCAGCTGCTGCTCTAAGTCCTGCGCGTTGGCGGTAAACACCGGCACCGTCTCCCCATCCCCACGCTCCGACTGCCCTTTATTAGAGGAAGGGGAACACAAGTCCAGGGCTCGCCCAGAACTGGGGTTGCTCCCCTCAGCCAGCCGTCTAGCGGACCGCCGCCCCCCCACACCCGCCTTACTCCCCTCCCTCTCCTCCACTTGCTGTTGCTGTTGTTGCTGCTGTTGTGCGCTTTTCGCGTCCACCTCCACTGCTACTGAAAGCAGCCCCGGCTTAAGACAGCTCCCCGCCCGGCCGCTACCTCCCCGCGTCAGCCAGCTCTTGCTCTTATTTCCCGAAGCGGTTGTGACCGAATCCATTCCCAGCCCGTCCAGCTGCTTCGCGCAATCCTTTCCGCCGGACGCCGCCGAGCTTCCGAGCAGTTTCTGCAGTCGGTCGCGCAGCTTGAGTCTCATCGCCGCCTCGCTCCCGCGACCAGCACACGCTCGGCCGGAACGCAATGCCTACGACCTTAATGCCACGGACGACGACTACTACCTCATTCGCGGACTGTCAGCCTCACGGATAGCGGAGTAGCTGGGGCCGGAGCGAAGGGCAGGGTCGAAGGGCCGCAGTGAGGCGCTTTCCTCTTTTCGGCGGAAGTACTCAGCACAGAAACACGCACCCCTACTTAACTTTACTTCCACCTTCTCCGCCACCTTTCGCTCAACCTAAATCCGCCACGGCCCACAGCGTGAAGTCAAAGTCGCGACGGGTGGAATCTGGTCAACCACGCGGTCCAGCAGCGGCCACAGTGACGAGTGGTGATGTCTTTTCGCGAGAGGGCGGGTGGAATGGTTTAGGGTGGGGATGACCGGCGCCAGGTCAACGCCACTTTCCCGAGTCTTGAGTAGACTAAAATATAGTGAGAGAGGCGCCAGAAATAACTGGTAGCTGCCGTCAGCGCCACCGCCTCAAACTCGTCGACTGCGAGGAGGATGTGACGTGACTCAAGTGAGCAGTGTGCTCGTTTCCCGTGTCGTCGTCATCAGTCAGCGCAGGCCGGAACCCGCTTAACATTATTGGGCTTTCCGGTCTCATAGATACAGAAGCCGTAGGGTACCTGTACCTGTAGCAGAGCGCCACAGGGTGGTTCACGGTTATATAAAGTACGAATATACAGTGGGGGGTCACTCGCGGGGTCACTCACGGATGATGACGGGCGGAATAAGATTATATTCTTCCACGATCCACGATTGTAACCAAGCACGATCGACGATGGGAGTGGAAGTAGCAGTACCAAAATATGTTGTATTGTGTACTTTAGTAGTACGAACATATGTAGCAGGGCTTGTGGTTTACCAGCTGTTATATTTTAGGGTTTCCCTCGCCAACCTGATTTCTTATTACGAGTCCTGCGGGGTTTTTTCCTCCTTTGTTTTCTACTCAGTGCACCCTACATGCAATCATGCAAGACATGATACGACAACTTCCTAGGTGGGTAGCTAGCTAGGCTCATAGTGTACTGACCGAGGTGGTGAGAACACGGGCGTTGGTTAAAGAAAACGAAGGAATCTAGTTGGCAAGTAATGTCCCCACTTTCGTCCACAGTCGCAGGGTCTAATAGAGTGAATGCGACTTAGAAATAAGTAATACAAGAACGATTGCTCCTCCAGCCACCTCGTACTCGTAGTATTGTCTACCTTGTCTTCAACCTTTGCACGTGCTCACCTCGCTCCACGTCCTAAATAGTCCGAGGGATTTCAGGGGTTGAAGTTACACGGAGTAATATGGTGCGGCGTTCTCCCGGGGTTACGCAAACTCCAAGGGAGGACGTATATGGATCCCCCACCAAACATACAAAACAAGGGTGTCGTTGATGTTCGCGCTAGCATATCCATAAAGTTAAAAGGGGGGGTCGCCAAGCGTTAGTAACCGCGAATTAGTCCATCCAATATAATATGGAGTGTGTGTGTGTGTGTGGGGGGGGGGGGGGGGGGGGGGGGGGGGGGGGGGGGGGCAAGATTACATGTCAGTGTTACTCGGGGAGAATGACGACCGACCCACAGGTGGGCACCTTACGAAGGACTAGTGTTCAATGTTTAGAAAACCGGTATTTTCTACGCTCCTTTGCAGTGCGCACTGTACATCACAAGCTTGCATTGCTTACTTCCACTACACTAAAAAACTCTCCGTTTTCTAAGCAATGCACCACGCAATCAAGCAGGACCATGTACGACAACTCCTTGGTCGGGTAGGCTCATAGGGTACTGACCGAGAGTTTAGCAAGATCTGCGGAGCCAAAGGTCGTGTGCATTTAGTATTTACAAATATTTTAGCGATCTAACGGGTAGAGCTATTGTTTACATATCCCTCCGTAGGACTACTAATGGACACATATGTACGCTAGACTCCGGGGGAGTCTTGGCCCTCCACCTATAGGTGTTCGCTATAGGTGTTCGCCGCTCAGTCGCGATGCGATGGGATGGGTTCGTATACACAATAATATGTTCCTATCGGGTTCCGACTTTTGGCGGTACTTGGATAAGGCGTACATCTCCGTTCCGGGAAGCGGCGGTTCTATCCCCCTTCATGCCATTCCTTGTGTAAATGGATTAACAGGTTATGGGCCCTCCGCGTTTACGTGGGGTTTACTAGGGCACCGGCCGGAGTTTGTCCATTAAGGGGGAGTGTTTACATATCCCTCCGTATGACTACTAATGGACACATATGTACGCTAGACTCCGGGGGAGTCTTGGCCCTCCACCTATCGGTGTTCGCTATAGGTAATCGCCGCTCAGTCGAGATGCGATGCGATGGGTTCGTATACACAATATGTTCCTATCGGGTACCGACTTTTGGCGGTACTTGGATAAGGCGTACATCTCCGTTCCGGGAAGCGGCGGTTCTATCACCCTTCATGCCATTCCGTGTGTACATGGATTAACAGCTATACTTAGGGATTAGCCCAACGGAACAAAGCGTCTAGGACGCCTTCAACGACAAGAAATGTTGTGGACTGGTGCCCATTGTCTGTCCGGACATGTGTGCTTGTCATATGAGCTTGACTATCAGCAACATGCCTCGAATTGGTGACTCTTTCATCCGGGGAACTGTCCGGGCCATGCATAATCGCTTAGGAGGCATCTATTATATAAGAACTGGAGAGATGCAAATGATTGAGGTGTGAAGTACGGGAGCTGGATCCTATGTGTTGGTCGCACCTTTCCATGGGACTTGTTGGCGTTCAGCGGCGGCGGGGGCACCGCGGAGGTACCTCCACTGCCGCCCGAGTGGGAGCCATAGACGAACATGAGCATGATTGTAATCCATTCCTACGACCTACGGTCACCGGATACAACGAACGTTCCGGCAACGGAGTTTACCATAAATCCCAAGTAGCGAATTTCGCGCGTCGGATATTTAGTGATCTTTTCCAAATCGACGCGGAAGCCCGTTTTACGCAAGTCTGCCTCTAGCAAGGGGGCTAGGCAAATTAGGTCAGCTTCCATGTGACCTAAAAACAAGTAAAAAGTCGTCTGAGTATGGCAGTACTCGTATACCGGTGTAGCGCCCTCGGACGACCAATACAAAAGCATTCTTCGCACAAGCATAAGGGGGCTGCGGAGTCCGAGCGGGAGGACGTTTAAACATGTAATTTACCTCGCCAACGAAACCCAACGAACTTTCTTGCAAGCGGGTAACGTTCTATGTGACTGAAGCGTGAAGTAAGATCGTAGTAAATCATCGAATTTCCGTTAGACAAGAGGTCCTTTAAGTTACGAAGGCCTTCAAACATTAGCATGAGGACGTCAATCCATTTGTTGACAAGACGCATATCCACGATTAAGCGCATTGTAGTGCTGTGACGCTTGGGGGTAGCGCCAAGGGGGCGTATCACTACAATGACTACATGTGGTGTGTCATTCGGAGAGACGTGGCCAACAACCACCATCTCGCGGATAGACGAGTCTACAAATTCTGAGTGCAGGTCGGCCGACTTAGATTTACGCAGGTCGGCGGGCGGACGGGGGCCGCTCTTCCAATTGACCGGAAAACCGTAGCGAATCCACGACGTCACCTTGGAATTAGGGCTGCACAAACAGGTCCAAAACGCGGGAGGGGCATTTTTAGATGGAAACCGTACATAACGAGATGCCCTCGACGAAACCACATTTGTCTTGAAGGTACCATGACGGGTCCAATTCGGTAAGGTCAAGCTCATCACAACCGTAGCGGTTACGCGTGTCTGGCAACTATGGTCCTACATTAATCAGTAACTTAATTGTTGTGCACTACCGCAGCAGGTGGGTACTCCACCTCGCTAGTGACAAGGTTCAAGTGGTTAACAAAAATGCGTTAATTATACCACAGAATAATAATCAAGCCTAGCACGTTGGCCATGAGCATGCGAGGAGTTTACTTTCATGGAGTAGCATGGTTCGCATGCCTACCAGATGATAAACTCTCATCTAAGCCGGAGCTTCTTGAGACGCCTCGGCAGTGCGGTATGGCTATGTATCACGAACATGTAGAAAAAATAAATCACTCAAAGTGTACTTAGAATGATATTACTAGCTTCACACACAGTAATAGCACGGAAAATATTGGTCGCAGAATTTTCGGATGATACATTCTCATCCGAGCCAGAGCTTACAAGTCACCACGAGGAGTGGGTATGACTCCATTCATGATGCAACCTGAAAAGTAACTACAACAACCACTAGCCTCATACGCAGTAATCGCACGTGGAAATCTGGGTCGCTGAATTTCCGGATGATACACTCTCATCCTCTAGCATGAGCTCACATGTTACCAAGAGCAGTGTGCATGACTCCATTCATGTGCCGCGAACACGAAGAGTATGCGCAGTAACCACTAGCCGCATACGCAATAGTTGCACAGAAAAAATATGTAGCCGGCAACGCCAAGACTTCTCGCCGTCTCCGTCCTATATCACATTTCGTGGCTTGTACCCTAAGATACCCACTACCTCCCCCCGACGGGTGATTTGTTTCAAAAAAAGTGTACAAGCGAAGAGATCGATGTTAATGCATCAATACATTCAGTCCGCATCACCCGCATAATAAGTGCATCAGTGTATTATCATTGCCCTATTTCATCGATGCGTTCACGCATGAATACTCTATGTAATTAATGCGCCCATAGATTAGCACCCCATTTAATCGACGCGTCCGCGAATTAGTGCCCTATTTGATTCATGCATCCGTAAATTTGCATTCGAAATCTAATTGATCCACGCGGCTATGAATTGAGAGGGTAATGAAACGAATGATGCATCCAAGTTTGATGCATTGCAATTGATGCGTGATACTTCATTTTTGAGGCTTATTCTGCAGAATCTAAGACATCACTAGCACTCGCGAAGATGGGGGACCTAGGCTAGGAGGGCCGGTCCTCCCGGCACGGCGGCGACCTTGGACAAGGTGATCGGGACCGCGCGTAGACCAACAAACGAATACACGAGGAAAGGTGTTTCATAAACCTTTCCCCTCCACCATTCGGCGCGACCGGAGTCGCGTTGGAGCAAAATTATAGTAGCTTATCGAAACCCCGCATGCAAACAAGACTCGATTAGCCGGCGCTTCGGCTCGGCGGGAGCGGCCCGTGCACGTGAAGGTCAAGCGATAGTTTCCATTTTGCATTTTTGACATGTGGACCGATATGTGCTTAAATTTTGCACGAATCGCGATCGCTGGTGTTGTTATTGCTCCTGCGGAGTACGAAGGAGGGGGGAGGGGGGGGGGCGTCTCCACTTGTGGATTGAGTACGTTATAACTTTGAGGAACAGCTACACACATTGCATATAGTAGGTGTCGCTAGGTGCACAAAGTCAAAGGATGCACGGTCCGATCCCATCGCGTAAATACTCCCTGAAAGGTTTTGTAGGGGAGGACTCCTTGGATTCCGTGACCCTCTTGATTCCCCCCCCCCCCCCCCCCCCCCTTTTTCCATGTCCACGTTTCTCTTGTACAGGAGGGCGGACAGACAGCAGCGGGTCCCGTAGCCGGTTGATGTTGTGTAACAACTTCAATTTCAGTTGATTTCATATTCTTCTCCCGAGAAGTATCTATGAAAAAGGCCGCCGGCAAAGCCGAATGACTTATAATAATAACACATCACCTTTGAGAGAACCCTTGTACAAAAGCAACGGCACAGGGAGATCCAGATTCGTCGCAGAAGATCAATTTCAATTCTCCTGGGGCACTTCGCACTGTGGTTCGCATCTTATTAAATTAGTATGACTTTCACAAATCCCAATCAACGCGAGAGCTTGAGGAAAGACATTTTTGCCACAAGTAATATGTTACGAAAATGCGCACAAGAATTTCAATTGTTTCTGGATAATTCATTGAAGTGGGTTTCAAATTATCGTACGCAGTCATGCACATCACATCCCTTATTTCCGTTAAATTCTGACAGCGACGACATAACTTACAAGCACGGTGCAAGAAAATGAAATAAACATCAGAATAGGCCGACTCGTTTCTTCGCCGCAACTTTTTTCCATTCGGGCAGCAGATCAAAGTCATGCCGGCCCATCTTGAAGGCAGTGGCGAAATCTTCATCACTCAAATACGCTGGTTTCTTGAAAATATCAATCCCGTCCTCAGCACGCATACCCTGCAGCAAGAAAAAGGGGGGATCACACGGGACAGCTTTTACCAATACAATTTGGTACTCTGCATTTCCGATATACAAGAAAAAGGATCAGCGGCAGTCCTTGCGTTAATGACAGCCAAAGTATGAGTGCAGGCGTGAGAACCACCTGCAGCTGCTCAATGGAGAAGAGGACGCTGCCGTCTGGGGGCGTGCGGACAGCGTTGACGGTGCAGGAAACCTGGCAATTTTCAAAAGCACCACGTTAGTGCAATTTTTTGTTGCGGCACAGCAAGAGATGGGACGAGCTCTGCGTCTCTGAATTGCTCTTCCAAGGCGACGAGCAGGATGTCGACGGTGTTCCGATACAAGATCAGAGAAAGGTGTTCAAAGCTTTACCTGAGTGACTGGGGGAGGCTGGGCAACCGGCTTGGGCGCCCCCTCGACACGTCTCAGATTTTTGCGCTTCTTCTCTATTTCCAGTACCGCCTGAGGGAGTTCCGGCGGCGCCAATTCCTTCTTCGGGCAAACCTAATTCACGGCAAATCGAATACGCTGCTTTTAGGAAAGGGACCACACCTCATCCAGCCGCTATCTTCAACAACCACAAAACGCACTCATGCGGCACGCTGCGTCGTCGGAGGAGCGGCACCCGTATCCCCCCTAAGCTAGGCTCGATTGTTATCATTTAAGCACAACAACAAAGGACAAAGGTCGCAGTGCGTTACGAGATGTCGAATTTCCTTTCAAGGCGCGTGAAACAACGGTCAAGTGCTCTTGAATTATTAGTAGTACTTACTGGCTCATCCCCTATTCCTGGTATCCAATCATCCACAGTACTTCATGTATGTATAAACAGTAGTACGTTTACGTAGAGTCTTTGACCCATTTACCTTGTTCGGATCCAAAGGATCGGACATTCGTGTCTTACAAATGGCATTCCCAGTGTACTATCTTAAGTTGATAAAAAAAGAGTTAACTCTTCCATGGGGTCACTCTGAGCTGATTTGCGGATTGCGTGGCAGCCCGCCTCCCCGCAGAAAAGATATCGAGGAGGGGGGGCTGACTGGCTTGCAGCACCGCAAACTCATTGCGAGCAGATATCTTATCTACTTATTTTGCCATCCTGTTCCTCGGGTTTAGGTTATTTCCCTATTTTCTTCTTTTTGCTTGGTGGCTTATTCTGTAAGGATTTTTTCCCATCCTGGCGACGGCATTATTCGGGGGAACCTGTACCTGTACCCGTACTTGGCGATACTTTAAAGCACAAATAAATTGCAGCAGGTCCTAAATATACAGGTACTAATGCACAGTTCAAACACATCATTTACATTTTAACCAGTGTTTTGTTTACAAGCAGTTCAGTAAAGCGGGGCGCCGTTTTGAAGCGGAGTCGCTACCATATTACTATAGCGATATAGTAAATAAAAGCAACATATCAAATCACAGTTGTCCAGTTGTAGTTACACGCCAGTGATTGCCTGGGATCTGTCATTTCCACATCAGTCGAAAGCACGTGTGTCCTGAATATTGCCGGAGACGACCTCCTCCGATCTATGAAGCAGTGTAAGTGGGCAAAGCAGTGCACAGTCGGGCAAGCTGAAATGAACAGCGCATTGCATTCAATGATAAGTAAAAATGCACATTTCATTCCTAGTCTCTCTCTTCCTCGTGCAAAGTGTCTCCGCGCACAGCAAAGTGTCTCCTAGTACTGTTTAATAATGTATTGCTGATGAAATTTCTCCTTTATTTCGCTTATTCCTTGTTCCTAAATTTGTGCAGGATAAAGGTAACCCTCTCTTCAAATGTATTCCTTCCTTCTTTCATAAATATGCAACTTAAAATAATATTTGCCATCGACGCACCGGAACACCAGTCCGGTCCTGCAATAACATATATCAAAGATGGAAAAAATACAAATCATCCGGACGCGAGCTGAAAAAGAACGCATCCATTAGTATTATAATATTAATTGGCGATTGCACAATTTAATAACAAATAATTAATAAAAAATTCAATCAAATACAAAAGTAGAAATCATTTCAGATATGCCACTAGCAAGCTCATTCATGCCCACCTTTGGTGCCTGCTGTACGCCATTCTCCACGCCACCAGGTTTGTCCCTCGAGCCATCCGTGCTGGGGAATAATCGTAAGAAATCATCGGATTCCTGAAACACACACGAAAACGGGCACTTGCGTTTAATCCTGCCACATGCATTTGGACACATGAACAGTCCTCCAAAACCAGCGCATCCCAGTTCATCTCCCCTACCTGCTTCTCCAATTCTTTAAAGGTCCTGGAGTCCCCGCCAAGCAAGGTGCGTAGCTTCTCAGCTAAACCCGCAGCCGCGTCGCTCTCGCCTTGTGAGCAGTCCATGCCCAGCCACAGGTGAATGTCCTGACGGTCGCATCGAAAGGCACAATGTCGAAGGCTCAGCTACAATAGCACATTAAAGTAGGACTTCAGGCCCTCCCCATAGCCCACTTTACTTTCGGGCAACGAGGACAAAGACTGCCACGGCATTTCAATCGCATCAAAATTAACATCCATGGTCTGTTTCAGACGAAGTGTCTGTTCTGTAAAATCATGCACATTTTACATTTGTCCCTCTTACCTGAGTCTTTGCGCCCGAAGCGTTGGTCTGCACGTGCAGCACAAGATAGCAATATCCAGCTACACGTCGCAGTAGAGACGACGAATTTGGTCATACAAAAAGAAAACGTTAGGAAGAAACAGTGGGGGTGAACAGTCAAAGGCGGCCTGGCCGCTGGGGGAAGACTAAATAAATAATGACGCAAAAACGTTACCATATTGTGTGTGTGTGCGTGTGCGTGTGTGTGTGTGTGTGTGTGTGTGTCTGTGCGGTTACTTTTGTATGTGTGTGCGTGTGTATGTGTGAGTGTGCGTATATATTTGGGTGGGTGTCCTTGTATGTGCGTGCCTGTGTATGCACATTTGTCTTACAGTGTTTTTTATTGTATGTGTGTGCTAGTATGTGTGGATGTTTGTGTGTGTGTGTGTGTGTGTGTATGGTTATGCGCGCGCGTATGTGCACATGTGTGAGTGTGGCTAAATGTCTGTGCTTACATGTGTGTAAATGTGTGTGCATGTGTGGGTGCGTATGCGCGTGAATGTGGATGTGTGCAGTACGTCTATGCGTGCTTGTGCTTATGCTTGTATGTGTGTGCTAGTATGTGTGTATGTTTTTGTGTGTTTATTTATTTTCTAACTTTTTTTTTAGGGGGGGGGGGATGTGTGCGTGCGTATGTATGCGTGTGTGTGTGTGTGCATATGTGTGTGCGTGTGTGCACGTGGGTGTACTTACACGTGTATGAGTGTGTATGTGCACGTGTGTGTATGTATGTGTGTGTGTGTGTGTGTGCGAGTGTGTCTGCAAGTGTGTGTATATGTGAATCCGTGTGCGTGTATGTGTGTGTGTCTGTGTCTGTTTTGTCTGTGTGTAGGAGTGTGTGTGTGTATGTATGTATGTATGTATGTATGTATGTATGTATGTATGTATGTATGTATGTATGTATGTATGTATGTATGTATGTATGTATGTATGTATGTATGTATGTATGTATGTATGTATGTATGTATGTATGTATGTATGTATGTATGTATGTATGTATGTATGTATGTATGTATGTATGTATGTATGTATGTATGTATGTATGTATGTATGTGCATGTACGTGTGTGCGCGCGCGCCGGTGTGTGTGTGTGTGTGTGTGTGTGTGTGTGTGTGTGTGTGTGTGTGTATGTGTGTGCTTCTATGTGCGTGCATGTGGTAAAACGAGCGCGCATCCGTGTGTTTCAAAAGGGAGCAGAGGGCTGCACCTGTGAGGAATTTCCTGTTCACAGGGCACTTCACCGGTTTCAAATTCTCCACGCGCCACATTGTGAGGCCCTCGTCGATGTCATTCAAATCCGTGCTGAAGGGTTGGGGCGCCATCATTCCGGCCACACTCCTTTCACAGGTCACCTGTGCCGGCTGGGACTGACAATCCTCACGGTGCTCTTGGGGCTCTGGATCAACATCAGGCATCCCAGAAGACAGTCCATCCCCCGGCTGTCGTTCTTTCTGTGCTGGCGACTCCTCCTCTTGTATCTGCTGCGGAGGGGAGTCGGGCTGTGGAGTCTCAACAGAAGAAGTTCCATGAGATTGCGTCAGGTTGATCTCTGGCTCGTCTACCGGTGCCTCCTGTTGGGCCTCAGCCTTTGTCACCGACCGTCTTCCAGCTTCATCAGGCTCAGACTCAGATTGCTGCTCCTGTTGTGGTGGTAGCACCTGCTCTCCTTGCTGCTCACCTTGCCCTTCCTGCTGTTCATTGAGCACGGAGGGGCGCGGCAGGGGTATTAGGATTCTATTGATTGGCGGTGGAGACTCAAACGTACTGAGGAGGACAAACCTGCTCTGGCATGGGCACTGCCTTGCGACCCTCAGCGGTGTGCACCTCTTCATCCTCGTACTGCTCATGTTGCAGCGGGTCTTGCTCAATAAGTTGCTCGGGCTCGGGCTCGTTTGTTGGTGAGGAGGGAAGCTCAAGCTTATCGCTGTGATGTGCTTCCGAAGGGTTGCCATCCTGCTGCGATGTCATAGCCTCGTCGATCTTTTGCTCGGGCTGAGCCTGAACGGTCTCAGTTGCGGACGACGACTTCGCCTCCTCTGGTGGTTTGAAATCCAGCTCCTCCTGCTGCACCTCCTCTACTTCATCCACCTCCCCGCCTGCCTGCACCTCCCCTACTTCATGCACCTCCCCTGCCTTCTCCTCAGAATCAAGCTGAGAGACGGCCTGCGGTGTGCTAGTAGCACGGTGAGGGGACTCTGTCGGCGGTGAGGGGCGCCTGTGGTTGGGCGCCTCAGGTGGGGTAGTCTGGGCAGTTTGGGGTGAGAGAGTCAGGTGTGGCAGCTCCAATTTTGTCAGATCATTCTGGCTGCTGGCGCGTGTGCCGCCAGGCGACATCAGGACGCGAAAGCCGGACCGCAGCAGCTGCACGTTGCCAACTGGCAGGCGCTCCTCGTACACCACCGTATTCTGCAGCCGCTGCTGCTCCTGCAAGGACGACGACACCGCCGAGCCGCCAGAACCGAGTCAGAGATATAAGACCTCATCAGTATGTACCAGGATCGACAAGCAGAGAAACGATACGATGCGAGAGATTGTCGAGAATCAAAGGGTTAGGAAGCGCTGCTTGACGAAACAAAACTTGTTAGCTGTTGGTGGCCACCGACTTCTGTACGAATGTGCGTTGTGTACTTTTCATCCGTACGGACGTAACGCTGTGCTTGATCTGTCTGACCAGCGGGGATTCGGGGAAACGATGGGAGCGCCTGACGCTGCAGGTCCAAGACACACAGCGAACAAACTCTGTGGAGGGGTGGGAGGCGGAGGGAGGGGCAGTGATGGGCTTACCTCCAGGTATTTATACGTGAAATTGGAAACATTCAGGGGCTGCGCCACGGGTGGTGTCTCGGCTGCCATGGCTAACAGAGCGGCTCCACCACGAAAACTGCCTTGACGACTTGCCTGGTTACTTTACGCAACAAATGTTGTACCCTAGGTCGCCTACCCAGCGTGACAGTTTCAGCGTGTTCCAGCAACCTTGGGATATTGACACTGGCAGCCGACAGGATGAATAAGTCGACTGGCTTCAGGTTAAAACTTAAAGCGTCGGGTCGTTGAATGGTAGCCGTGCTGCAACATCTCTGTTTCCAATATAATGAATACAAGCTGCCATCAAATCCAGGAATAATGAATAGTGATGATATATAATCCTTACTTATAAGGATTAGGTGCTGCGGGCGGCGTCATCCTGGCTGAGATAGGGCTGAGACGAGAATAAGCAGTAATCCTTAGTGATGGTACAGGTACCAGTACGGAATTACAGATGGATATATGCTGCGCGGCGAGCGCGTGATTAAATTGACAATGGATTACAAGGAGAACAAACATGAAAAGGGAAAGGAAAAAAGGGAGGGGAATCCTTCAGGGCAAGAGTGACAATGATGGTATTACGGATGGTACTTACGTCGTCCCGGAATCAATTAACATTGACGGTCTGAACCTTACGCCCGCTAAGACGAGGTTACTTCGTGTTGAGAAGCACAAGAGCGAGTTACTTCACTTCGGTTACGTGACTCAATGGGAGACTTTTTGTCGTGCAGTCTACTCACACAGCCCGGTCTTTCAAGACGACACATCTATTCCGAGACAGTTCTTCATGTTCTCCCGGCTTACGACGGTCGACTCTGGTCATGTCTGGCTATTGATTCGCGGACACATCAATTAGTTGAGTGGTGAAACACCGACAAATTTACGTGTGGGAATGCCGATGCCTACCCGGAACTTGGTTGGACTATCTGTTACCCTCACGGAGACACAACGTAAAGCTGCGATTAACTCACCATTACAGAATGGCCGAGAAGCTAATAAACTAGAGGATTGGCTTGAAGCTCAGCCTCAACGTTTTCTAATGCTTGACATTACGGCTGACTCGTACGACTCGGTTATCTGGGTTACTTCACAGTTCTCAGGACATCTGAATGGGTGGTGGCTGAACCGTACAACCCAAGCTGCTATTCCATCTACATATGACGAGCTTGTCGCGGAGTTACGCAAGACAACGTTTCTTCCGAACATTCAAGACGACGCAATTAATGCTTTGCTCAACCTTACGCTGAGCAACACGATGAGTTACGCCTTCTACACCAAGCAGTACAACGACTTCTTACGTCGGTCTCGTCAGAACCTGACAGCCAATGTGCAGTGCGTACGCTTCATTTACGGTTTGGCGAACTTTACGTTGAAGAATCAGGCGAAGTCACACCGAGCTCAGAAGGGTTACGAGATTACTCTGGTGGAGCTGCAGAATTTCTTACATGACGTCGTAACTGATTCGCCGGAACTCGGCAACATGAGGTCTTCCGCTGGCCCATCTGCTCAACCAACACGCAAGCGCAACTTTGATGACCCTCTTGTCGACGCCTCTAAGATATAGAAGCGTAATGGAGGTGGCCGTGGTCGTGGCCGTGGACGTGGACGTGGAGGCAACAATGGTGGCCGTGGTTACACAACGTGGCCTACGAAAGACTACGGACGTCGACACGTCGACACCTGCATGGGGAAGCGTGACGCGTGACGAGACCGAAGGCGAGCTTCGCTAGACTATAAATAGTCTAGCACAATGGAGGGCGGTGACAGGATATTCCACATTGTAATTTCTTTCCTTCAATCCCCGCATAGCGACTGTTCCACAGTAGTTTGCTTACAGAACTACCAGCACTTTTCACTCATTGAACGCTTCCCTTGAGAGAGTTTGATTGCACAACCAGCCACCGAGAGGCTGGTTGCGACACGGAGGTCAATATTAATCTTACATGGTTGGGCCCCAATTGCAAGGCTTGAAGGCAGCGGGAGGTGAGCACCCACCCCAAGGACGTTGGAGCTCGTGCGGGCAATAGTAACCGTAACATCAACAACAAGTAAGGTTGCGATGCGGGGCCGCAAGTCGTGCCAAGCGACATCCCATGCCTATCCCGAGAGACGCCATAATGAATACGGCAGAACTTAACCGCCATACCCGTCCCGTACGCCCCCGCCCCAATCATGAATTCTTGTAGAATGTAGGCAATATCCGATCATAAATTTGAAGATATCATGATATGAGCAATTAAGGGTGTTGGAGTTTGGAAGTACAATGGTTACACGGGTAGTCTAGCCGGCCCCGCTAGGGGGCCAGCAGTGGGGACAAATAGAGTGAAAAGAGAGAGATGGCGGCCGGCAAAGGCACCGGCAGGGCCTGCCGACCGTCACTAACGGGGAAATAGAGTACCGCTATTAGTACAACGCTAAGTACTAAGATAAGGACTAGCTACCTTGTACATAAGCACTAATTGAAATTGAAATTGTTCAAAACAATACCACTATAAACCGGTTGTTGTCTCTCGGCCCCCCCGTTCAACGCCATTTATTTGTGGGCTTATATGCTGGAGTAGACCGTAAACCACTAATCCCAACCTCTCCATTGGCAGTGACGATACCGTCCAAAACATACAAGTAACCAGGTTTTTTTTTTTTCTATACGCAATTTTTTGGATACAGTATGAAATAAAAAAGTGTCGCTAGTCTCCACGATACGCGGCCTGCTCCAGCCGCTGCGGGGCCGCGGATCAGCAAGGCTGTTCAGCTTGAGCTTGTCGAATCGAACTTGCCTAACCTCGGCTCGTGTGCGACTCCGGTCGTGCCGAGGCAAGGGGGGGAAGGCAGGTGAAAACCCCCCCTCGCTCAGGTCGTCGTCGGTCCCGTCTCGATCCGTGCTCAACCCCGCCCGAGGTATTAGCTGCTCCTCCCGACGCAGCGCGCCACCTAGCCGAGTCTTCTCTCCTCCTTCGGGGGCTGAGAAGAGAAAATACCTAGGCTGCAGACGGTGTCCGGCTGGCTCTCCTGCCTCGGAGCCAGATTTTCTCATGTCCCATGTCTTTGTTCCGTATGTTTCCAACACCTATCTAATCGCGCTGTGGCCGTCCTTACTCTCCCCCGTTGGTTTGCGTTTTTTTTTTCCGCCTTTATGAGCAGTGTGCCGTTACGATAACCCTAGGCACACTGCATGAGGCAGCCTATCGATAACCGGGTACCGACAGAGAAGGGGTTGGAAGAACAGAGGGATCGAGTCGCCGGTCCTCAAAAGATGGTGGGTACGGGAAATTTTCCAAAAACCCCCCGTATCGGGCTTTTCCGGCGGCGGGTGATCCTAAGGACCGCCGCCGCCAGACGGTGCCGCTCCTCCGGCTGCGACCCACCTCCGTCTTGCGTAGCATCCGGCCTCGCCCCCAGGGGAGACTTAAGGCTCTCGCAGGGTTGGCGACTGCTAGCGAGCGCCGTGCCCTAGCGATGCTTCCCAGCTGTCCGCCGCCAGCTCCAACACCCTCGTCCCTCCGCCGATCCGTCCGTGCCCTTCTTCGCCAAAAATTTTTTCGCAGACGCCGCCCCCGCCCCATCGTCGGGAGAGTATATGCGAGTATTTAGTCGCGGAAAAGACATATCGGACTGGCCGAGCGGGAGATCCATTTGGCGGTGTACGGATATTATGTTTTTCCAAACCCTCCGTACCGGGCTTCCCGACAGCTGCTGATCCCGCGGATCGCAGCTGTCGGTACCTCGTTCAGCCCCCTACCGTGCCAGGCATGGCACGGCTACATGGTTACCAGCGTCCACCGCGTGGAGGTAGAGGTAGGTGCCGACGGGCATGTGAGCGCACCCCCCTCCGGGGCCGCCGCCGCTGCGCCGCCGGCGGGCGCCACATAAGCACTAGGTAATGCAATGCTGGTGCTAACACTCCCCCTCAAGGTAGCTAAGGTCTTGTCGTCGCCCTTGCTTGTCTTCGAGGAAGGAGTCATCTTGGTCGTAGGCGTTGTTTGCGTAGCGGTATCTCAAGCCGGGTAGGTGACGCTACATGTGCTCACATGAACGGGATGCTATCGGCGTGTTGCCGACAAGAAAGCGGTCCAAATGTACTAGGTAATGTACCAGTCTGACATGTAGCGGGGAAAACCGTGCACGGGCGAATTAGATGTCGCATGAGAGCGACAGGCGAGGGAGGGGAAAAGCCAACAAGGTTGCCACCAGCGTGTAGGCACTCAAAAGTAATAGTCGGGCGTGGTCGTGTCGACTCCTCCCCCCTCGCCGTGGGGAAGCAATCTCGCTAAGCCAGATGAGCGTTGCGGCGTTGCCTTTGAAAAAAACAAAAACATTGCTATTCAAAGTACGCGCGGGCCGAATTTTCACGAATCGGTTTGAATTTAGTTTGAAACCATATCCGGTCGATAGCATCGGTGAGCTGTGAGCACGGTGGTGTAGACAACCAACCTAGGGCGGCCATATGTGACCACGGGCGGCTGATATCGGTAGTGGTAGTTCAAGCGAGTACCCATGTTGCACGCTCTTCTCCTTGGGTGGCGGAGGCGGTACTGCTAGCCTAGGGCGGCCACGGGGGACCTTGGGCGGCTAGCGTCGGTATTGACTTTATAGCGACTATCCAAGTTGCACGCTCTTCTCCTACTTGGAGCTGCCGTATTTCGGAGGTCGTACTATCCCGGGTAACGTTGTAGGGGGGGCATGACATGCTGGAGTTGGAAGTACAATGGTTACACGGGTAGTCTAGCCGGCCCCGCTAGGAGGCCATCATTGGGTACAAAGGGAGTGAAAAGAGAGAGATGGCGGCCGGCAAAGGCACCGGCAGGGCTTCCCGAACGCCACTAACGGGGAAATAGAGTACCGCTATTAGTACAACGCTAAGAACTAAGATAAGGACTAGCTACCTTGTACATAAGCACTAGGTAATGCAATGCTAGTGCGAACAAAGGGCGCCGGGGGATAGGGTCCATAAGCATAGAGACTGTCGAGCGCTCACTTGACATGGTAGCCCCCAAGCCGTCGAGGAAGAACAAGATCCACGACTGACGGTATCCTCATTCCAACGAGGACCCTTCCGAGCGTGGGAACCGCGCTCCGGAGTAAGCCATGACACTATGCGCGCAACCATCATACAACAATATGTCGGCACCCGAATTATGGACTCGTGTGACGCGAAAACGAGCGCCAGTACCCGAAATGGTGCGCATGTAGCCCGGGGGAGAGGAGCCTGTTAGAGTTGGGAACGGATAGTTACACGGAGGTCGTGCCGGCCCCACAAGGGGGGCCGGCTTTGGTGACTAGAGAAGTGAGAGGAGAGAGATGGCGGCCGGCGAAGGCACCGGCAAGGCCGGCCGACCGCCACTAATAGGGAATAGAGTACCGCTAATAGCATAACACTAAGTACTAGAATGACAAATAGCTACCTTGTACATAAGTACTATGCAACGGGATGCTAGTGCTAACACCCCCCCTCAAGGTAGCCAAGGTCTTGACGTCGTCCTAGCTTGCGTTGAGGAAGGTGTCATCTTGGTAGAAGGTGTAGTGCTTGTAGCGTGTGTCTCCGGCCGGGTAGGTGTAGCGACATGCGCTCACAAGAACGTGCCGCTACCGGCGAGTTGCCGATATGAAGCAGTTCCAAATGTACTGCGTAATGTACTATTCTCACATGTAGCGGGAAAAACTGTCCACGGGGGAATTAGCCGACGCATGAGAGCGACCGGCGAGGAAGAAGCACAGCCAACAAGGCCGTTAGGAGCGTGTAGGCACGCAAAAAACATAGACGGGCGCTCGTGTTGACTCCCCCTTTTTGCCGTGTGAAAGTTAAGCTCCTCGCTAAGTAAGGTGAGCGTTGCGGCATTGCCTCGGGAAAAAACAATAACAGTACTACTTAAAGTACGCACGGGCCGAATTTTCGCGGGTCGGTCTGAAAAACCAGATCCGGTCGAGAGCATCGGTAGGCTGAAGGCTAGGTGAGACAGAAAGCTTGGTGGGGCGAACGTGGCGCCGGGCGCTTTACACACGCTCTTCTCCTTTTTACGTGGGAGATGGTAGGACAATCGCGGACAACCAACTCGAAGGCGAAGCGTGGGGTCGGTGGGACGATGAATTACTAGCGTGGCGCCGAGCGCTTTACACACGCTCTACTCTTTTTTACGTGGGAGTAGGTAGGACTAGCGTGGCGCCGAGCGCTTTACACACGCTCTTCTCTAGTTTAACTTGGTGGAGGGCCCGTAACTTGTTAGAGTTGGGAACGGATAGTTACACGGAGGTCGTGCCGGCCCCACAAGGGGGGCCGGCTTTGGTGACTAGAGAAGTGAGAGGAGAGAGATGGCGGCCGGCGAAGGCACCGGCAAGGCCGGCCGACCGCCACTAATAGGGAATAGAGTACCGCTAATAGCATAACACTAAGTACTAGAATGACAAGTAGCTACCTTGTACATAAGTACTATGCAACGGGATGCTAGTGCTAACACCCCCCCTCAAGGTAGCCAAGGTCTTGACGTCGTCCTAGCTTGCGTTGAGGAAGGTGTCATCTTGGTAGAAGGTGTAGTGCTTGTAGCGTGTGTCTCCGGCCGGGTAGGTGTAGCGACATGCGCTCACAAGAACGTGCCGCTACCGGCGAGTTGCCGATATGAAGCAGTTCCAAATGTACTGCGTAATGTACTATTCTCACATGTAGCGGGAAAAACTGCCCACGGGGGAATTAGCCGACGCATGAGAGCGACCGGCGAGGAAGAAGCACAGCCAAGAAGGCCGTTAGGAGCGTGTAGGCACGCAAACAATATAGACGGGCGCTCGTGTTGACTCCCCCTTTTTGCCGTGGGAAAGTTAAGCTCCTCGCTAAGTAAGGTGAGCGTTGCGGCATTGCCTCGGGAAAAAACAATAACAGTACTACTTAAAGTACGCACGGGCCGAATTTTCGCGGGTCGGTCTGAAAAACCAGATCCGGTCGAGAGCATCGGTAGGCTGAAGGCTAGGTGAGACAGAAAGCTTGGTGGGGCGAACGTGGCGCCGGGCGCTTTACACACGCTCTTCTCCTTTTTACGTGGGAGATGGTAGGACAATCGCGGACAACCAGCTCGAAGGCGAAGCGTGGGGTCGGTGGGACGATGAATTACTAGCGTGGCGCCGAGCGCTTTACACACGCTCTACTCTTTTTTACGTGGGAGTAGGTAGGACTAGCGTGGCGCCGAGCGCTTTACACACGCTCTTCTCTAGTTTAACTTGGTGGAGGGCCCATAACCTGTTAGAGTTGGGAACGGATAGTTACACGGAGGTCGTGCCGGCCCCACAAGGGGGGCCGGCTTTGGTGACTAGAGAAGTGAGAGGAGAGAGATGGCGGCCGGCGAAGGCACCGGCAAGGCCGGCCGACCGCCACTAATAGGGAATAGAGTACCGCTAATAGCATAACACTAAGTACTAGAATGACAAGTAGCTACCTTGTACATAAGTACTATGCAACGGGATGCTAGTGCTAACATAGCCACTAAAATGCTAGGAGGCTACGATGAGCACCGGCTCGGAGAGTACGGGAGACGATGAAATTGGCCGCCATAATCCACGGAACATATGATATGGCCTCAATTGTCGGGAAATGAAAGCAAGTCGGTCGGATAGCATGACCCCCCGCATGCTCAACCAGTGCCACCATCAACTCAACCACGATAACAAAGACATCTACATCATGTACGCGGACCTCAAAGGAGCTTTCAACGACGTTGACCACTGCATCATGTTTAAGCACATGCCCTCCACCTTTGTCGACACATGCGACCAGCTTTGTGGTGTGTCCACCACAGATTATATCACCCCCTACGTCCCCAAACCCTCTATCGATACTAAACGCGGCACCCTACAGGAACACACCCTCCCCCCTTCCTATTCACGCTCTCTCTTGAACCATTCCTCCGTTGGCTCACGGTCGGTAGCCGAGACTACTGCCCCGGTGCCCCCACCGCAAACGATGAGCCCACAGTATCCACGGCGACCTATCCCGGTCATGGATTTGCCGACGACCTCAGCCTCTCCACGGGCTCTCCCACCAACATGACCATCCAGCTCAAAAAGCTCTCCCTCTTCAGCGCGTACACAGGTATGACCGTTAATGTACGCAAATGCTGCACAACCGGCCACTATGGAGTAAAGGCAACGCCCTCGCCCTCGTCAATCGCACCCTCCTCGCCTTCCGCCGGCAAAAAAACTTTGTTACCATTAAGACGTACAACTCTCCCATCCCCTTCATTGACCCCTCGGAATCCTACCGGGTCCCCGGGGTTGAACTTAACAGCTCCCTTACCTTCACCAAGCATTGGCGCGAAGTAAAGCGCACGACCACCTCCCTTATCAACGCTATATCCACCTCCCTACTCAAGCAATCCCGCAGAATACGTGTCATCCGGGGACTCCTCATCGGGAAGCACTTCACCTTACAACTCGGCCTCTTCAGCGACTCTCAGCTCGGCATCTTGACGGCCAAGTATGCCGAGCACTCCGCTCCGCCATCTCCTCGGTACGTAACCTCCCACGCACAGCCCTCCACCGCCCCACAACCGACCTCGGCTACGGCCTCCCGTCCCTCAAAGCCTACGCCGCACAACTCACAGTCTGTCACCTACACAATCTTGTGAACACCCCGGGCTACAAAGGTCGAATGGTCAAAGCACACATCCATACCACTTCCACCACTTACAACCACTCGCCCACAGAATCCATAATGTCACGCGGCACCTCCCCACCCACACTCAGATGCCTAGTCCGGGCCCAACGCGACGCCGGCACCTTCTTCCATCACACCCCCCCTCTCCCTCACCAACCCCATCGCCTCCACACTCCCCGCTCACTTCACCCAACAAGATGACACCCTCCTCGCCTCACTTCGCAACATGGCCACCCACATCACAGACCCACACACCTACAAACAAGCATACAAAAATATAAACTGCGACTTCTCACCCCGCCGAACTCACATATCTCTCCTTCCCCGCCTCACCCCCCTCTGGCATAACAACAATACCACATGGCCTCAACTCCTTTTCCGCGCCTCCACCTCCTCCATCCTCCTCCAATCATGAACGTCCGTATATTTTCTCGAAGGGGCCAGCGACCCACTCTCTATCTCTATCCTCCTCCTAGCCGCGGTCCTCACCGGTCCCCTCGACACCATTCACAAACGCTTACCCACCTCCCACCCCACCACCAAACACGCCTCTCCGCCCACATCCACCCATCATGGATTCTACTACTACTACCCTACCTTCCCCGATCCTCCACTACCCTCTCCCCCGGCATCCGCCCACCCGGCATCAACACCACCTCTCCCATTGCCAAAGCCTCACACATCGCGAGGCGGAGTACCTCTCCCCTTCAAACAGCCCCTATCCTGCTTGTGACGTCACACACATCACCTCTGAATATAGAGAAATATAATACGGCCAGACATAATACATGGTTGAATGGGCCCCCAAAAACCTCACGGCATGGGACATTCAACTTCAACTCGACGACGTCTTCCGCCTCATAATCTCCACCCCCACCCCGGTATGTCTCCCCACCCCCCCCCCCCCCACCCTCTCCTCCATATGCCACGCACCCCTCCACCCATACCCCACCACATCTTGCAACACATGCCCGCACATTGCCGTCCACTCCCATCGCCGCCCTGCTCAAGGACCCGACACATGGCAATGCGAATGGTGCGACCGCGGCCAAGCACACGACCTCACACGCCTTCACGAGGTCCAATGGGCCCCTTGCCTCTAACTTCACGACAGTGAGAGCCCCCTCCGGTCTAACAAATTCATTACCTTCAATGCCGGCGTTCCACATGTCGGATGTCCCAAAATCCTTCCCGAACCAGGACCCGCCCCATGGTCGCACCCCCTCATATCAATCAAACACGACCTCATCAACCTTGACCTCGACATGCTCCCCACCGGCAAATTCACCATCCATGCCCGTCCCATCCTTAACTACAAAACCGTCCAATGCACCCCCGACGGTCGCGCATTCACAACCCTCTCCGGCTCCCGCACATGGCACCTCTACCACCTCTTCCGCCTGGACCTCATAACTAGACTCGGCTCCCGCTCAGAAATCCATTCACCCTCACACGCCACCATCACACGCAACAAATGGGCCACTTGTGAGGACCTCCTCTCATTCCTCCGCAGCACCTTCCATATCCAAACAAAAGTCTACTAAGACCCTCTCAACAAGTCACTGCATTTACACACCAACCACTCACTATACCCCGAAGACATCGTCTTCTCAGCCAGCGGCAACAACGCAGCGCACACATGGCACGGCACCAACATCTACCACCTCTTCCGCCCCGACCTCATACACCGCACATTCGAGGACGAGGTCTACCACCTCATAACCAAAGTAGGCTCCCGCTCGGAAATCCAGTCACCCTCACACGGCACCAACATCTACCACCTCTTCCGCCCCGACCTCACACACCGCACATTCGAGGAAGAGGCCTACCAACTTATAACGAGACTCGGCTCCCGCTCGGAAATCCATTCACCCTCATATTCAACCCTCGCCCTCGTTGCCCACCACCTCACGCAACAGATGGGCCACTCGTGAGGACCTCCTCTCATCCCTCCGCAGCATCGCCTTTCATGTCCAAACAAAACTCTACTAAGACCCTCTCAACGAATCACTGCACTCAATCTACCCCGAAGACATCGTCTTCTCATCCAGCGGCATCAACGCACCGCACACATGGCACGGCACCAACATCGCTAATTAAGAATACGACCACGAATGCATGCGCCGCGCGATGGAACATGCGATCACCAGCGCACACTCCACATCCACATGCTCCCCCACCGCAACCATCCTCATATTCCCCCGACAGGAAGCACACCATACCGCCACCCCAAGTACATTACCTCTCCATACATCCACCACCTTTACACCCTCCCCAACGACGCAAGCACAGTCGTACCCCCGATCAGCACACAGGCACCCCCACCCCCACACCATTCGGCACTCGCTGGGTGGTGGACATCTACCTAGTCGCCAACCCCCTTGCACTCTCATCCATGCCCTCGAGCACAGCAATGACAGACCTCCACAACACACTCGAGTCCATCTACAATACCCACCTTCCTAACCCTTCCATCACCATCCCACCCCCGACCCTCCTCGACACTTCCTCACTGCATTCCTCCGGAGTCTAGCACCTCCCCCCTCACCCCACCCACCCCATTACCTACCCCCCCCCCCCCCCCAGATCGCTCGACACTAACATACTCTCACACTAGCGGTGTCCTTGCTCGGAATTGGCATGACTTCGTATACACCGATGGTTCGTAAAAAGGAGGCTCCTACCCCCTTGGAGTAGATGCCACCTACCTAGCCTCAGATACACGCATCAAAATTTTGGTGACCTCCGCCCCTCCCTCTCACATCATCAATCGTGCGGAACTAGCGGGTATATACATCGGCCTACAACTAGGACGTACCCACATGCTAACGGATAGTGCATGTTCGCTCCGCCTTATCCAAGGCTTCATGAACTGCCCGACCGAGTACCGACACTACATCCACCTTGACACACTTGCATGAATCACACACACCCTCCAAACAGGACCGGCATTCGCACCCACCTAGGCAAAATTGAAGCACACAACCGCTTCACCGGCAAACGACCTCGCAGACACCCTCGCTAACCAAGTTGCAGACGGCCACCCCCCCCCCCCCCCCCGACACAACTTACACCATAGGTTCCGCAGTGTCGCTGGACCACTGGACCTAGCCCCATAAACTCATACTCCAAACCCTAGACGAACCCACACCCTAAAGGTACACCAATCTCAAAACTGACGCACACAAGTACAAGGCCAAACACACGCATACACTCCTCTCACAGACCTCCAAACGCGGCGCCCTCCTCGCCCGCGCCGCTGCGGACGGGGCGGACTTCACCTTCCACAAAAAACACACTTCACTCACCAATGTCCAATTTACGCACAAGCAAGAACTCATTTGGAGAGTGCACAACACCCGGGTCCTCTCACACATCCCCACCCTCCGCTGCCCCATGTGTGGTCAATTCACCACCAGCAGCCACATGGCCGGTAAGTGCCCTTCTATGTCCGGCCTTAGACATGACCGCCACAACAGTGCGTTGCAACTACTCCTCTCCTTTTTGGAACGCCGCAGCGGAGGAAGATGGGAGACTATCACGGAAAACTTTGGTAACAAACCCATCAAATCATTATCAACCGCCATACTCAGCCGCACCCCCTTGACTGCCACCCCCACACCCCACCCGCATGCCCACCCGACTTGTTGTTGCTGACGAGGGCCCCACTCGCCCCACTCCCTCACCTCATGCCATGCCATCCTACCCGATGAGATACTCTCATCCACATTGAGACCCCCGGCACACAAACCCGACTTCATCCGGCTTCGTGACTCTATATTCGTGGGACACACCAACAGCCGCCGACGATATTCCTAGATTAAAAATATTAATATAGGGGTATGGGAATACTACACGGACCACAACCTATCTCACACCGCTCAAATGATAGGCAATAAATACAACCCCCTCGCCAATGCCATTTGTCAACATTGGCCGGGTACCGACATTGATATTCTTCCCATAGTCATCACCCGCACAAGCGCACCTCACACATCCACCATTACCAATCTCACCTCCCTCCTCACTTTCCGCACAAACCCTCTTGGTAAAATCATCTCAAAAACACGACTCGACACAACACGCATCCTCGCACAACTCCACTTGCGCACTGTCCAATGGCTACATCATCACCTTCTTATGTACCGCATCAAATATCGCACGACCACACGCCGCACATCCACTTACCGCACCAACACGCGACCTTGAATGACTTCCACCATCACCATGTGCGGCACACTCCCGGGGGGGTGGGGGGGGGAGTAAAATTTCCCCAACGTCCTTTGGAGAGGTTGGATTTAGGCGGTTCACGGTCTAGCCCAAGCTTATAAGTTTCCTGCATGGCTTGGTTTGGAGGGCCTAGAGACAGCAACCGGTTTTTGCCCGGTACATAGTGTATACAGTTTTAATTTCAACCACGAAGCCCACATAATCCGCAAGGTCTTAATTCAGTGTATTAGCCATTACCGCAAGTTCAGAATAAAGGAACTCCCCCGTTTTGGAAATAGTATCATGCGAAATGCGCAAAGTGAACCGTCCACGATAGAGGGGAAGTAGCAACATGCAATGGTTCCTTGTGAATAAGGCCGTACGAAGGGCCTAGCGACTCGGACTCGTAATGAAAAACAAGCTTGGCGAGGGTCGCATTGAATGAAGCGCAGTGCGTGGGCTCGACGTCGACCACAAGGTTCGGTACGGTAAATCTCATAAACTCCGCGGGTAGGGAAAGCTATCGCTTGGCACAATTCATTTGATCGAGCGTTTACAGATACGGAGAAATGCCCAAGCTGCGAAATGCAACTAAACGAACGACAAAGTTTTCATTATTAAGATATGGACGACATAAACTAGGGGGGGTACGAAGTATGAACCCGTAGCGCCGTACCGCCGCACAAGTGAGAATGAGTCGAAATCCCGATTGCGCTCCTCCAAAATCCGATATCGCAAAGCGCACAATCTTGTCCAAGAGGTCTTGTAGCGCCGCAACATAATGTTGTAATAAAAAATGGACATAGTTCTCATTGTGAGACGCCACAGGGGCGTCCTTCATATAGAAATCCATCGCCAAAGGGGCGCCCATAGTACGAGTGCTCATAACAACGGGGGCCAATGCCCGTATCTCCTCGCCCAACACATGAGCCGCATCACATGGTACCATGCACGAGGCGTCCGCCGGTGACGCAACGGCGGCGGCCCCGGAGGGGGGTGCGCTCGCATGCCCGTCGGCACCTACCTCTACCTCCGCGCGGTGGGCGTCGGTAGCCATGCACCTATGTCAGGCTTGGCACAATAGGGGGCTAAACGAGGTACTGGCAGCTGCGATCCGCGGGATCATCGACTGTCGAGAAGCCATGTACGGAGGGTTTTGGAAAATCATGATATCCGTACATCATCACTAAATATTTCCCGCTCTGGATATCCGATATGGGTTTTCGCGACTGAATACCCACATATCCTCTCCCGACAAGGGGGCGGGGGCGGTGTTTGCGAAATGTTTTTTCGGCAAAAGGGGTACGGACGGATCAGCGGTGGGACGCGGGTGTTGGACATGGCGGTAGATAGCCGGGAAGCGAGAAGAGAGAGGGCCCAGCGACACCGTGGGGCAAGGCGCTCGTTAGCAGTCGCCTAGCCTTGAGAAGTTACGCATGACAAAGGAAGGCCGCAGTCGGAGGAACGGCACGGTCTGGCGGCGGAGGTCCTCTGGATCATCCGCCGCTGAAAAAAGCCGACACGAGGGGTATTTGAAAAAATGTTCATGTATCCCCCATCTTTTGTGGAGCAGCGACTCAATTCTTGTGTTCCACCAACCCCTCCCCTAATCGGTACCCGGTTATCGACATGCTGCCTCAAGCAGTGTGCCTAGCGTTACCGTAACCGCACAGTGCTCGTAAAGGCGGCCCCTTAACAACATAAATCACCAGGGGAGGGTGCGGACGGCCACATCGCGATCATATAGGTGCTAGAGGCGAGGCTAAAAGCTACGAATGACGGAGGAGGGTCGCAGTCGGAGGAGCGACACAGTCTGGCGGCGGAGGTTTACATGATCGACCGCCGCCAGAAAAACCCGGTACGGAGGGTTTTTGGATAAAGAATTCCCGAACCCGATATATTTTGAGGAGTGGCGATTCGATCAGCGGGTTCGACCAACCTCTCTCCTAGTCGGTACCCAGTTATTGATAGGCTGCCTATGGCAAGGTGCCTAGGGTTATCGCAGGGGCACTTTGCTTATTATAGAAGCGGCACCATGACAACGTTAACCTCTAGGAGAGGGTACGTGTGGATTTCGCACGATCTGATAAATGTTGGAAACAAAGGGTAACGGACAAGGGACATGAGAAAATTTGGCGTCGAGGCATGAGCGCCGGCCAGACACCGTTTCCATCTATGGACGTCCTCTCTCCCTAGCCCCAGGAGGGGTAGGGAAGTCTAGGCAAGGAGGCGAGCTACGACGCGAGGAGCAACGATATCTCGGACGGGGGAGCGCGTTGATCGGGACGGGACCGTCGACGATATGTGCGAGGGCCCTTTTCGCCTGCCTTCCCACCCCAACTCCAGCACGACCGGAGTCGCACATGAGCATAGGTCATGTAGAGTACGCTAGTTGTACAACGCTCTCGCAACCGCTGGAGCAGGCTGCGCATCGTGGAGATTAGCGACAAATTCTTTTCCATAATTAGTTTACAATTACGGCGCCCGCCGGCGGCGGAGCGGCGCTGGCCCCGGAGGGGGTTGCGCTTGCATGCCCGTCGGCACCTACCTCGACTTCCACGCGGTAGGCGCTACTAGCCCCGTAGCCGTGCCAAGCATGGCACGGTAGAGGGGTAAACGAGGTACCGGCAGCAGTGATCCGCGCGTTCAGCATGTATCGGAAAGCCATGTACGGAGGGTTTTGGAAATCATAATATCCGTACACCGGCACCGGGATCTCCCGCTCGGGCCGTCCGATATGTTTTTCGCGACTAAATACTCTCTGACACTCCCATGATAAGGAGGCGGGGGCAGAGTCTGTGAAATATTTTTGGCGCAAAGGGTACGGGTGGATGAGCGATAGGTGGAGGGTGTTGGAGCTGGCGGCGGATAGCCGGAAAGCGGCGCCGGGGAAGGGCACTCGTTGCTTGCCGACTAGAATGTTTCGGTCGAGCCGACCCAAGGGGGGCAGCACGACACCATTAGAGAGGAGCACTTGCGCGACGGGAGGAGCGGCGTGGTCCGGCGGCAGCGATCCTCAGGATCAACCGCCGCCGAAAAAATCTTTGCGGAGGGTTTGCTACAATGTCCGTACCCCCGCGGCCTTTTTAGATCCGGCAATGGTGACCATGCCCTACCCCACCGCTACCCACTATCGACATGCACACTTAATATTAGAGAGTGCGAGCCCGGGTCAACGCAGAGGCTCGCACTCGAAACAAGGGTGCTCGACGGACGCACGATCGGTGGGCGTAGGGTACGACCACTAGCTGATTTTCCAGACAAGTACTTTGGTACCATACAAACAAAAGCCGGGGAAGTGGCCGGGAAAACCTTTCAGCGCGGCGGCAAGATCGCTAGCTTTCTTCGTGTGGTGGTCTTGGTCCCCCCCACCTGCCCTTGAGGTGACGGGGGACCTCGACTAGGCGGAAAGCCGCGATGGGAGGAGCGGCTACGACCTTGGGGCGGGGCTTGCCAGATGCGACGGCGTGAGGAGGGGCTTCTCACTAGCCTTTCCCCTCCTTTCTTCGGCAAGATCGAAGTCGCGCGGGAGCTAGATTAGGCTGGCATGTCGCCCCTCTTGAACGCCGATCGTCCTAGGCCGGTCGGCACCCGGGTTCGGTGGGAGCGGGCCGTGCATCAGTTTCATTTTGCATTTCTTGACAAATGGCTATGTATTTGTAGATCAGCTTTTCCTCATCACAAGTCTTTCAGATGTTACAACTTAGGCGGGGTGACTATGGAAATTACTGCGGTTGATTTCAGTTTTTAACCCCCGAGGCCCGAGGAACATCGGCACACCTTGCAAATAGGAGTGTCGATAGGTGTACATAGTCGTACAGTACCCGGCCTAATCTTTGCTCTTAACTGCCTGAAATGGTTGAGCAATTGTTGTCCGTTAGACATCACCCGGTAATGTTTGCTGATAATGTTGTAAATTATTTTCATTTTCAATGTATAAGAACCGTCTCGTAGCATGAATTGACGGTATTGTTACTGCCATTGGAGAGGTTGGGATTAGTGGATGCATGGCGTATATCCTACGATCAAAAAGGTACTCTAGAAGGCATGATCACATGGGCGCCCGAAGACAACAACCGTTACCTCGGTGATCGTTGTAAACAATTCTCAATTTTGCCTTGTACGACGGTTTAGTCGGTAGGGCGTTCTAGTAGACTTTCCACATTTCCCCCATAGCAATCGTAACAAAAATCGGTGCAAGCGGCGTGATAGTTATGTGATTACCGTCTTCCGATAATGTTTGTGTCGCTGAAGATTCACGGGAGTGTTTCCCGATATTCCGCAGAGGGGTGCTGATCGCTAAGTTGAAAAGGAGCATCTCAAGAGGATCGCCATGTCGTACACATGTTGTCGTACACTAATGATACTTACCGGTTATTAGTTATATACATGTTATGTAATCTATTTTAGATGCAATCAGTACCGAGGAACGTCGGGACACGTTGTTGATGAAAGGTGTGTTGTTTGATGTACATGGTCGAAGAGTATCCGGCCCAAACTTTGCTCAATAGTGTCCTAAATGGCTGAGCAACCGATGGCCGTTAGCTAGCAACCAGTCCATCTTGCCGGTACTATCGTAAATCATTTTTAGTGTCACTTTCATTGTACTTAGTACATGCCCTGACCATACACAATTGTACGTTAACATTAAACATTGGTCTAGCGAGGCAATGTAGATAGAGCCGTCGTTAGGCTATAACTCGTCACTTCCTTCGTCCCGCGACACATGGCCTTATGTTGGTTGTCTTCGTGATTATCGTCCTTTGTCCTTTGACCGTGGATGTAACTACTTATCCGCAAGTTGAAACTTATTGATTACAAGAGAAACAACATGAGTACGGACATGGAAAAAGAGACGGGTAACAAAAGGGCAAGAGTGACAAGAGGATCGCGGAATCCAAAGCACGGCAAAAGGAAGCACTACATTGGGCATAAACTTAGCATAGTAAGCAAGAGATGCTCCTAGGCAACGCCGAGAATACAACACGTAGAGGCGACAAGCGGCACTTCACACGCCGCTCGAGGAAGCCCGGGGACGCTTGCGGCCCATGGCGCTAGTGAAGAGCGCCGTGGCAGGAGAAGGCATCCCAACGGCCTCCACACCGTCCGCGGCGGCGGACAAACCGCGCAAGACGTTGTCCGCGCGAGCAACATGGACGGCGAGAGAGACCTTTCGGCGCCATGAGGCCAACAACTTGCCCATATGCACCCCTTTAGAGGCGGCAGCCTCTTTAAGGAGCTCCGTCAAGAAAGCCGTGGCGTGGCCGCCGAGAGTAACAAACTCCTTGACTGCAAAGGGAATGAAGAGGATGTCGGGGCGACTCCTCACCCCCTCTGAGTACTTTTCAAGCTTGGTCATATCAGCACGGCGTAGAGCGACGTCGGGAGACGGGGGCTAGAAACGCCGAACAAACCGGAAACCATGGCATCAAGGGCATGTTTTGAGCCTCGGACGCCGTGATAGTGCAAGACACCCACATCCGCGGGGAGGCCGTCGTGGCCGTTGGGGAGTTGAACTAACATCGCGGGGTCTATGAGAACCTCGTCGCCAACCCCGAGTGCGCCACGAAACTCGGAGATGATCTCCGCAAGGGCCGTCATTAACCAAGAGTGAGCGGTGTGGACCGAAGCATCTTCGCCGCATCGAGCCAAGTGGTCAGCAAAAGCTGTGGCCCACGCATCATCCGACATATCAACACCCACCGACGCGAAAGCACCCCGCATAGCTTGAACTGTGAGATGGCAAGAAGCACAAGCAATGAAAGAGTAGAGAGGATGCGGGATGAGGGTAGGCCGAATATGCGACAGACCGTGATGCGGCAAACTGCGTCGTAGAGCTCATGGAACTTGCCACGGAGCTCGCCTAGGCGACCCGAAGTAGGCGGGTCCGAAGCCAAAATGCAAGGGCGCCGTGCCCGAAACAAGACGCAGAAGGCCTAGACTCCGGCCGAGCGCGATTAGAAAACGTGGGAACGAGCTTCGCGAAGCGAAGCAAGTTGACGCGCTCACTGATGTCGGCTTGTAGCTTTGGAATGATGAAAGATGTCTTGTCTTTGTGGCAAACGCAGAAAGGGGTACGAGCGAGGGTAGGCCATCAAGGGACCGAGCCATCTGCTCGTTGTTTGACC
>JAPMLY010002437.1:42500-50188 GCA_026401115.1 Tetraselmis chui
AGTACGACCAGTACCTCCCGGTACGTACAGATATGCATAATTAATCTAACCAGCCAAATGACGCGCCATAACGAGCTCTTCGATGCAGAAGGAGCCGCGTCGTGAAACCCAATGCTAGGCAAGCCGAATCTCGAGGCGGATGACGACGGTTAGACAGCCCTAACGCCTGACACGTAAGCGTAGCTTGCAGGCGTAATTAGTCTGGGCTGAAACCTATTTAAACCCAGTGTAGTAGAGGGAGGTGACAGAACCTTTTAGCAATTCCTTTGTTCACTTACAACATATACTGCCTAAGTACAGCAGTAAAACATCTTTCACCATTGCCTCTCGACAACATCATTTTGCCATCTTGCAACAACAGAACTAGACAGACTAGAACAGATTTGTGCTAGCGTTTAGCTTTTAGAGGCTAACCGCCACACTGGTTTCGGAGCACTTTGGTCGACGCACGCTTTCGTTGCTCGTTGATCTGCTCGACGTTGCTTGACTGAGCTGAGATGGCTTCTCTAGGACCCGGACATTACGTGGTGTTAGTAATTCACGTTGGAGGAACTAAACCGTCGGACTTGAAGTTGGTGTTTCAGCGTGAGCCTCGTTCTGGTAAAACTTGGTTCCCAGCTGGCTCTGTCTTACCTAACGAAGAGCATGTCGACGCTGCTATTCGCGAGTTACACGAGGAGACCGGTCTTGTTTTGACACCGGATGATTTGACGCTGTTGAGTGGTGAACATGTCGTTGTTTCGCTACCTCAAGGACGACAGCTTGTCTACGTGTACTCGGCTTCTATTCCTGTCCTGTTTGCTACGAACAACTTACGCACACCTGCTCAGGTTGAGCAGGCTGTTTTAGCACAGTCGACAGTTAATCCGGATGGCACTTACGTCGTCCCGGAAACCATCAACATCGACGGTCTGACACTTACGCCCACACTAAAGGGATTACTTCGTGCTGAGAAGCACAAGAGTGAGTTACTTCACTTTGGTTACGTGACTCAGTGGGAACTCTTTTTCCGAGCGATACGTCAACACGTTCCAGTCATGTTTGATGACGCGTCTATCCCGAGACAGTTCCACATGTACTCCCGGTTTACAACGGTCGACTCTGGTTTTGTCTGGCTTCTGATTCGTGGATACATCAATCGACTGACTGGTGAAGGACCTACGGATTTACGAGTGGGAATGCCAATGCCTAACCACAACTTGGATGGACTACAGGTGACCCTCACTGAGACTCAGCGTAAGGCTGCAATTAATTCACCGTATCAGACTGGTCAAGTACCCCATGTACTGGAGGATTTACTCGAAGCACAGTCTCAGCGTTTTACTATGCTAGGGATTGCGGCTAACTCGTACGACTCAGTTATCTGGGTTACTTCGCAGTTTGCTGGACATCTGAATGGGTGGTGGTTGAACCGGAAAACTCAGCCTCCAATTCCAGGTACGTACGACGAGCTTGTTACGGAGTTACGCAAGTCAATGTTTCTTCCGAACATCAAGGACGACGCAATTAACGCTTTGCTAAGTTTTACGCAGAGCAGCACGATGAGTTACGCGGTCTACACTAAGCAGTACAACGACTACTTACGTCGGTCTCGTGAACACCTGACAGCTGATGTACAATGTGTACGCTTCATTAATGGCCTAGCGAACTCTTCGCTCAAGAATCATGCTAAATCACACCGAGCTCAGAAGGGATACCAGATTACGGTGGTGGAGCTGCAAAACTTTTTGAATGACGTCGTGACAGACTCGCCGGAACTCAGCAATGCGAGGTATGCTGCTGGTCCATCTGCCCAACCTACACGCAAGCGCAACTTTGATGACCCTCTCGAGGAAGCCTCTAATGTCTGGAAACGTAATAGAGGTGGCCGTGGTCGTGGCCGCGGACGTGGACGTGGTGGTGGCAACAATGGTGGTCGTGGTGACAACAATGGCGGACGTGGTCAAACATCTGGCCGCGAAGATTTTAACACACTCGCAAATGCGATGACAACTTAGGAGCGTAAGCGACACATGGACGAGGGACTCTGCTTCAAGTGCCACAAGAAGGGACACCGACTGTTCCAATGCCCGGAGTTCAAGGGCAAGGCACCGATGGAACCCAAGAAGCAATGATGGTGGCAAGGCTGTTCTACAAATGAACTGGAGCAGCCGGCTACATGTACTGTTCATTCTGAGACACTGTTAGCGACAGAGGTCGTCGAAACACCTTCGGCATCTCCATCGACTACAGTCGCGACACCTCTAACGCTAGTAGCAGGTCGTCGTCGTCAGACTAAGCAGAGACAGAGTCGTAAAACTGTAACCAAACGTTCAGTTGATTGGAAATTGGTTGACTCAGTCTTTGACCCTCTGCATGCACGATTCAACTTCACATTGGAGGGATGTGCTGATGATGAAGGTCTTAACTCGCACGGTGACCTACCTCACTGTTCGCCGAGTGACTTGATTCTAGACAGAGATTTGTCAGGAGAACGGGTGTTCATCAACCCACCCTGGGAGTTAGCTGAGCAGATTGCGCAGCATTTTGAGGATTGTCGTCGAACATCTCCGACATCTACGATGGCTGTATTTGTACTACCGAAGTGGGCGAAATTTACTCAAGTGACTAAGCAATGGAAACTCTACCAAGAATTCCCAGCGAGAACACAGCTTTTTACTCGTCAGTCACTGGAGAACCCAGCGCAACAGGAGGTGGTTGCTCCAGCCCCTTGGCATGTACAGTTGTGGTTAGTCGACGCAGATTGTGCGTTTAACGACTCACCAGAACCTACAGCACCTGATCAACCCGACTCGGTACCTGTACCTACAGACAACGCAGACCCGTCCATCGCTACGCTGCGACAATTTTCTTCGCCAGCTACAGCTCTACTGACTGACCTCACAGAAGCTCGCCCGTTAATTCGAACTGAGGTGACTGTGAAAACTCCTGATGGCGGACACCAAATTTCTGGATTAGTGGACTGCGCTGCGACGCTTGATTTTGTGTCATAGGACTTTGTACGACGCTTTGCTTTACACACTCGGAAGTCTGCAAGTAAGACTCCAGTTCGACTCGCTAACGGACAACGAGTAACTTCTACGACAGTCTGCGATGTCACTTTTGAGCTGGCTCGCCACGAATTTCACCGGACTTTCTACGTCTTACGTGATTTACGCACAGCTGATTTAATCATGGGTTTACCATGGCTTGATGACGAACATGCCTCTTTACAGTTTGGTACAACCAGAATTTTTACACTAATGGACGGCACAGCTGTGGAGACTACCCTCGAGGAACGACGCCCTGAGTGTCTACTCCTGTCGTTTACGAAAGTTCAGAAGCTCATGCGCAAGACGCGCCGCAGCAGGGGACGTCATGCTGATTTTTACGTCATTGAACTCACGACAGCCGCTAAACAACCGACAGACTTTCACACTGGAGAGGAGCTAACTGCAGAACAACGTGACAACTTCCGGTCGTTACTCTTCGATGACTTCCCGGAGTTACTGCAACCAGTCGACTCTCCACCTGTAAGCCGACAGTGGGATCATCCCATTGAAACAGTTGGCCCAATGCGACGTCAACGTCTGAACCGATTGTCACCCGCAGAGCGCGCTGAGCTTAATCGACAGCTCAAAGACGCAGTGGAGGCTGGTTTAGTACGTCCCAGCTACAGTGAGTTCGGCTCGCCAATTCTTTTTGTGCGGAAAGCTGATGGCTCGCTACGTCTGTGCATTGACTACCGTGGCCTTAACGAGGTTACGCGTAAAGATGCTTACCCACTACCGCGTGTGGATGATACTCTGGACGAACTTAAGGACGCGAATTTTTACACACACCTCGACCTCGCTTCGGGATTCTGGCAAGTTCGAGTGCGTGACCAGGACGTTCACAAGACGGCTTTTCAGACCCCTGATGGCTTAATGGAATGGGTCGCCATGCCGTTTGGGCTGTGCAACGCACCAGCTACATTTCAGAGGATGATGAACGACATTCTTCGCGACTTTTTACATAAGTTCGTGACAGTCTACCTGGATGACGTCTGCATTTTCAGTCGAACACTGGAGGAGCACATGGAGCACCTACGTCTAGTGCTGCAGCGATTCAAGGAGGAAGGGCTAAAATTACGCCTTAAGAAATGCTTCTTCGGATTACAACAGATGGAATACCTGGGCTACACTGTGTCAGCCGGTAAAATATCGGTTTCTACAAAGAAAGTCGAGGCCGTTGCAGACTGGCCAGTGCCCAAGACGCAGAAGGAGGTTCGCAGTTTCGTACAGTTCTGCAACTTCTATGCCAGATTTATACACCATTTTAGCGACCTTACGGCTCCATTGACGGACTTACTGCGGAAGTCCCAGCCACAGAAGGTTACGCTGACGCCTACCTGTTTGGAAGCCTTCGAGACTCTCAAGTTACGGCTCATTTCCGCGCCATGCCTGATCCTTCCGGAGGTCGGCTCGGACGCGACGTTCACCGTGGCTACAGATGCTTCAACAGTGGGGATTGCAGCAGTCCTGTTGCAAGACCAAGGAGGAGGTCTTCAACCAGTCTCTTACTGGGCGCGCAAGCTGAATCCAGCTGAGCGTGGTAACACTTACTCTGCGTACGACTTAGAAGCTTTGGCCGTATGCGAAGCTGTCAAGCATTGGAGGTGTTATCTTGAAGGCTGTTCTAAGTTCCTTGTCGTAACAGACCACGACACACTGCGACATCTGCTCAGGCAACCGAACAACAGGCTGAACAAGCGGCAAGCAAGATACCTGCGGGATTTGCAACCGTTTGTGGGCTCGATGACACTTGCATATCGCAAGGGAGCTCTGAACGAAGCTGACCCGTTAAGCCGGCGTCCAGACTTCGTACCTCAGGCCACAGTACCCTTATTTTGGGATGGCGAGGTTCCGTCAGATCGAGAATTACGACGGAAGTCCCAGCTGCTGTTTGAAGACGCACAGTTAAATTCACTTACTGTTGACGCGCTGCAGCTGAGCCCTGAGTTCGCTGATCTCATTCGCGAGGGGTTCTCACAAGATTCGTTTTATGGGGACGATGGTGAGTGGACAAGAGACAGCCGGATAGAAGCCAGAGACGGATACTTTTGGCGCCTCAATCGCCTCTGTATACCACAGAACTCTGAGCTCCGACTGAGATTGATCACAGAGCTGCACGAAAGTTCGTCAGCTGGTCACAGAGGAGTTGCTAGCACTCTTGCTAAAGCACTCGACAGATTCTGGTGGAAACGAATCCGCCAAGACGTGAAAGATTTTTGTGAACGCTGCGTCGTGTGTCGACGAGCGAAGATTCGACCGCAGATGGCTGCGACTCTTTACCCATTACCTGTTCCACCCAGACCGTGGCACACAGTTGGTCTTGACTACCTGACACACTTGCCTGAAAGCAACGGCTTTAACAGTGTGCTGATTGTAGTAGACCATCTAACTCGAATGGCCCATTTTCTGCCATGTACAGAGTCGATTACTGCCGAAGAAACTGCCACTTTGTTTTTACAGGGAGTCTACCGCTTACATGGACTTCCCCGTGTGCTGATCAGCGACCGCGACCCGAAATTTGTCAGCGCTTTCTGGCAGACACTCTGGAGACGCCTTGGAACGCGTCTGAACATGTCTTCCAGCCGACACCCAGAAACAGACGGGTTGACAGAGCGAGTGAACAGCACGTTTCAGCAGCTTCTTCGTTGCTTCTGTTGCTATGATGGCTCTGATTGGTCGACACTTCTACCGCAAGTGGAGTTTGCGTACAACGCTTCGCGTGCACTCGGAATTGAGCACACACCGTTCGAGGCTAACTTTGGTTTTTCTCCTGAGGAGCCTCCTGACCTGCTCTTCAGCATGCGACCGCCGATTCCAATTTCGCAAGACGCAACAGAACGGTTGAGATTGTTACAGGAAGTACACACCCTGGTACGCTCAGTGTTACAGCTACACAAGGACGAGATGCAAGCGCGCACAGAACCGTCTACAGCGCCACACTTCGCTAAGGGAGACAAGGTGTCAGTCGTCACAGCAAATCTTTTTCTGCGAGGACAACCGAACCGGAAACTCAGAGACAGACAGCTCGGCCCTTTTCCAGTGGAGGAGCAGATTGGGAAACACAGTTACAGATTGAAACTACCAGCGACAGTACGCTTACATCCTGTGTTCCATGTTAACAACTTACGACCCTGCTCTACCGCTCCGCTACGACCAGCTGTCCCGGTGACTGTACCTGAAGGAGACGACGAGGAGTTTGACGTCTCGCACATCTCTGCTGTGTGCATCAAGTCGCTACCTGGGCGACGAGGCAAATATTTGCTCTTCATGACGCACTTCAGTGATGACGACATTCCACCTGTCTGGCACCGGTTGAACGAGGTGCATCGAACAATTGCGTTACAAGAATTCTTGGAGACGCCTCAATGGCACAAATTTGCCAAGACTCAGGCGTACACTGACTTCATGCACGCTCACCCAGCGCGCATTCCTGAGTCCCAGTAACTGCTTCAGTAAAGGAGCCAAGAACCACGGAGGTCTGCCTCGCGGCGGCCTCATTGATCTGTCAAGAGGGGGAGGGTACGAGTGTGACGAGTACAGTCCTGCAACAGTACATTGCAGGACATTGTACAGGTACTCGTTACGGATACCAAATCGTGCTTTTCCACAGGACGGACGTATACTCGTGGGTACGTCGCTACTGCAATATTGTAATGGTGCTGATGCTACAGTACGACCAGTACCTCCCGGTACGTACAGATATGCATAATTAATCTAACTAGCTCTTTCACCATTGCCTCTCGACAACATCATTTTGCCATCTTGCAACAACAGAACTAGACAGACTAGAACAGATTTGTGCTAGCGTTTAGCTTTCAGAGGCTAACCGCCACACAGACAAACAAACACACACACACACACACACACACACACACACGCACACACACACAAATACACATACACATAGAGAGAGAGAGTTGCATGCACACACCACACACACACACACACACACACACACAAACAAACACGCACACACACACACACACACACACACACACACACACACACACACACACACACACACACACACACACACACACACACACACGCGCGCGCACAGACACACTTCTTCAACTGGTGTAGTTATCGTTTTCTTTATTAGTTTATGCTTCTACTTCAACATCTGCTATTTCTGCTGCTGTTCGTGCTGTTATTGATGCACACAGGCACACATACACACACGCACGTGCACACACACACAAGTACACACACAGAGAGAAAGAGAGAGAGAAAGCGAGATTTTTATGCACACACACACACACACACACACACACACACACACGCAGAGACGCACACACACACACACACACACACACATACACGCGCGCGCGCGTGCGCGCACAGACAAACTACTTCTACTTGTATAGCTGTCGTTTATCTTTAATAGTTTATGCTTCCACTCCATCATATGTTATTGCTGCTGCTGGTGTTGCTGCTACTAATGCACACAGGCACACATACACACACATGCGTACACACACACACACACACACACACACACACACATACACACATAGGGAGAGAGAGGAAGAGAGTTACATGCGCGCACACGCACACGCACACACACACACACACACACACACACACACACACACACACACACACACACACACACACACGCACACACGCGCGCGCGCGTGCGCGCACATGCACACT
>JAPMLY010002438.1:0-49493 GCA_026401115.1 Tetraselmis chui
GGGCCGGCTGTGGTGACTAGAGAAGTGTGTGGAGAGAGATGGCGGCCGGCGAAGGCACCGGCAAGGCCGGCCGACCGCCACTAATAGGGAATAGAGTACCGCTAATAGCATAACACTAAGTACTAGAATGACAAATAGCTACCTTGTACATAAGTACTATGCAACGGGATGCTAGTGCTAACACCCCCCCTCAAGGTAGCCGAGGTCTTGACGTCGTCCTAGCTTGCGATGAGGAAGATGTCATCTTGGTAGAAGGTGTAGTGCTTTTAGCGTGTGTCTCCGGCCGGGTAGGTGTAGCGACATGCGCTCACAAGAACGTGCCGCTACCGGCGAGTTGCCGATATGAAGCAGTTCCGAATGTACTGTGTAATGTACTATTCTGACATGTAGCGGGAAAAACTGTCCACGGGAGAATTAGCCGACGCATGAGAGCGACCGGCGAGGAAGAAGCACACCCAACAAGGCCGTTAGGAGCGTGTAGGCACGCAAAAAACATAGACGGGCGCTCGTGTTGACTCCCTCTTTCTCGCCGTGGGAAAGTTAAGCTCCTCGCTAAGTAAGGTGAGCGTTGCGGCATTGCCTCGGGAAAAAACAATAACAGTACTAATTAAAGTACTGAAAGGTTAGGTGAGACTGAAAGTTGGGTGGGGCGAACGTGGCGCCGGGCGCTTTACACACGCTCTTCTCCTTTTTACGTGGGAGATGGTAAGACAGTCGCGGACAACCAGCTCGAAGGCGAAGCGTGGGGTCGGTGGGACGATGAATTACTAGCGTGACGCCGAGCACTTTACACACGCTCTACTCTTTTTTACGTGGGAGTAGATAGGACTAGCGTGGCGCCGAGCGCTTTACACACGCTCTTCTCTAGCGTAACTTGGTGGAGGGCCCATAACCTGTTAGAGTTGGGAACGGATAGTTACACGGAGGTCGTGCCGGCCCCACAAGGGGGGCCGGCTGTGGTGACTAGAGAAGTGTGTGGAGAGAGATGGCGGCCGGCGAAGGCACCGGCAAGGCCGGCCGACCGCCACTAATAGGGAATAGAGTACCGCTAATAGCATAACACTAAGTACTAGAATGACAAATAGCTACCTTGTACATAAGTACTATGCAACGAGATGCTAGTGCTAACAGTGTTAGGAGGGAGGTTGAGAGGGAGTTGTTAAGGGAAGCGGTTGTGGTTTTGAGTTCTCGCCGATGTTTGGTGAAGGTGAGGTGATGTCGAGCTCGACCCCAAGGACTCGGTAGGTTTCCGAGGGGCTACTAGTGGTGGGTATGGGTGAGGATGAGCCGCGGACGGAGACGTGTTGGGTTTGGAGGCGGGCGGCGAAGAGGGAGCAAATTGAAATTGAAATTGTTTACAACATGTACCGTATGCGCCGGTTTTTCACCAAAAGCCGGATGCGTCGGCTGCTGTCTCTGGGCCCTCCCAACTATGCCATACAGGGAACTTACAAGTCAGGGCTAGACCGTTAACCACCTAATCCAACCTCTCCAAGGGTGTTCGGGGGTTTTACTCCCCCCCGGGGAGGTGTGCAAGTAGAGTCGAAGGTTGTGTGCATTTAGGGTCGTGCGTGGGGGCAATGTGCGGATGCGCGGCGGGAGGTCGTGCGGGACTTGATGCGGAAGAGGGAGCAATTGGCTTAAGAGAGGACGTTGCCTTTGCTCCAGAGGGCACATGTGATACAATATTTATCAACATTGACGGTCATGCCGGTGTATTCCTTGAAAATTGACAGTTTTTGTAATTGGATGGACATGTTGGTGGGGAAATCTGTGGCTAGAGGTCATCCGCTAACCCGTGTCTTGAGGATCACCGTAAGCTCGTCGGGGTTAGAGTTGGTCGTTTAGGCGCCAGCGCGGTAGCCCCGGGTGCCGACCGTACGTTAGCGTAGGAATGGTTCCAGAAAGAGGGTAAAGAGGAGGGGGACAGCGTGTCTCCCTGGACGGTGCCGCGGTTGATTTCGATTGAGGGGTGGGGCCGTATGGGGTGTTGTAATCCGTGGTGGCGACTCATTATAGGTGTTCGCAAGTGTCGACGAAGGAGGGGAGCATACCTAGTTGGCGCATGTGTTTGAGCATGATGCGGTGGTTGGCTGTGTTGAAGGCGCCTTTGAAGTCCGCATACATGACGTAGATGTCCTTATTGTAAATTTTGGCCACGGCATCCTCAGCGAGCAATAAGACGGTTTCCTACTCCAACGGAGCATCCACGAGTCCACGACGCCCTCGCCTCCATCATCATGATGATGGAGGACGTGAAAATCTACAACAAAGACATCAACATCATGTACGCGGACTTCAAGGGGGCTTTCAACGCTGGCGACCACCGCATCATGTTCAAGCACATGCGCCAAATCGGATTGCCCTCCACCTTTGTCGACATATGCAAACAACTCTATGGTGTCTCCACCACCGACTATATCACGCCCTACGGCCCCACCCCATCTATAGACATCAACCGCGGCACTCTACTCGGGGACACCCGCTCCCCCTTTCTATTCACCCTCTTCCTCGAACATGCCCGCACTTTGCCGTCCACTCCCAATGCCGCCCCGCTCATGGGCTCGACACGCGGCAATGCGAATGATGCGAACGAGGCTAGACACACAACCTCACCCGCCTTCACGAGGTCTAGGGCCCCCAATGTCTCCTACACCATCAAGGAGACCCCCATCCGGCCCCAATGCCCTCACTGCCTTCAATGCCGGCTTCATCCCAACCACATCCCCCATCAAACCGACCCCGGACCCACCCCATGGACGCACTTCCTCATCTCCTTCAACCATGACCCCATCAACCATGACCTCGACATGCTCCCCACCGGCAAATTCACCATCCACTCCGACCCCACCCTCCACGACACAAGCATTCTTTGCACCCCCGACGCCCGCGTGTTAGCAACCCTCTCCGGCCCCGCATCCGCCACCTCTTCCAACTCTTCCGCCCCGACCTCATCACTTCACCCACAATGACCGCCCTATCAATTAGAACTTGGACCTGACCATACACACTCATACCCTGAACCCTAGGAGAACCCACGCCCTACAAGTACACCAACATCAAAACCGATGCACACACATGCAACACCAAACACACCCATACGCCCCTCTCACATACCACCAAACATGGCGCCCTCCTCGCCCGCGCCGCTGCGGACGGGGCGGACTTCACCCTCCGCAAAAAACACACATCCCTAGCCAATGTCCAATTCATTCACAAATAAGAATTCGTGTGGGGAGTACACAACACCCGCCTCCTCTCACACAACCCCACCTTGCGCTGCCCCATGTGCGGTCAATTCACCACCAACGGACACATGGCCGGTAACTGCCCCTCTGTGTCCGGTCCCAGACAGGATCGCCACAAAAACGCGCTGCAACTCGTCCTCTCCCTCATGGAAAGCCACCACGGAGGTCGATGGGAGAGAATCACGGCTGACTTCGGTAATAGACCCACTAAACAATCCACATCCACCGCACCCATCCACACTCCCTTTGACTGCCACCCACCCCAACTCATCCACACTCACACCCGTCTAGTTACTATTGACGAAGGCCTCTCGCCCGACTCCCTCACCACATGCAATGCCATCCTCCCTGACGAGATATTCCCCTCGCTGAGACCCCCCGCACACAAACCCGACTTCATCCGGCTCCTCGAACCTAGATTCGTCGGACACACGAACGGCCGACGAAGTTACTCCTCGATTGAAAATATTCAGATAGGGGAACTGAAATACTGCACGGACCACAACCTCTCCCACACCGCATAACTGATTATCAATAAATACCATTCGACAACAATGGTCACGTACCGAGGTCGACATACTTTCCATAGTCACGAGCCGCACATGCACACCTCACACATCAACCATCAACATTCTCACCTCCCTTCTCACACTCCACACTGACCTTCCAGACAAACTCGTCTCGATAACACGGCTCGACACCACACGCATTCTTTCACAACTCCACTTACACCTATTGTCCAATAGATGCACCATCTCCTTTTCACCTGCCGCATCAAGTCACGCACGACTACATGCCGCGCCTCCACCAACCACTCACGCCCTTATCCTTGACCGACAGCTACCACTCCCACACGCGCCACACCTCCCCGGGGAGGGAGTAAAAACCCCCAATTCCCTATGGAGAGGTTGGATTTAGGCGGTTCACGGCATATCCCGGACTTGTAAATTTCATAAATGGCATATTTGGGAGGGCCCAGGGACAGCATTTGGTTTTACCCGGTACATGTTGTAAACAATTTCAATGTCAGTTTCAAAAGATTTTGGCGTCCTCCAACATCAGGATGATGGATGCAAGGGCGTCGTGAATGCTGCGAAGGAGGCGGCATCCGTCGTGATAGTCGCCGAGGATTCCGTGGGTCTCTGCGTATTTGCATCATGCATATTTGATTAGGACTGTCCACAGTTTGAGCATTTTATCCATGAGGTAAATCGGGCGGTAGCAATCGAGGAGGGATGGGCTAGCTTTTTGGTGTAATAGATAGGTGGTGCTGTGGCAGAAGGCGGGGGGTGTGTGCGCGTTGTGGGCGAGTAGGGAGAGGAAGGAGTAGATGGCGGAGTGGGTGGCGGGGGGGTGGGGGGGGGTGGGGGGGTTCTATAGTTTTGTTATGGATGCCGTCGGGGGGGGGGGGCTGAATGTGCCGAGGGAGTGGACCGTTTTATCGAAGGCGTCGCGGGTAGCCAAGGAGGCGAGGATGGCTGTGGGGTCGTTTCGAGGGGTGGTTTTGAATGGGTCTAGGTTGGATGGGTTTTCCCACAAGGGGGGGGGAGTTCGGGTGGGGTTGCGCGAACGAGCTCGGTTTCAAAGTGGGTGTGGACTATGGCAATAACCTCTTGGGGGGAGTCGACTGCTTTCGTGTCGGGGCGCGTGATTTTGGTGATTGTAGGGGTTGTAGTGTTGTTCGGAAGGAGGCCGCTTGTAGTTTTTTAAGGAGTCGGTGGTGCGATTTCGGGTTGTCGTCGTAAGTGATATTTGTGCGGGTTCATTTCTTCGAAGCTTGTTGTTTGGTGTGGCTGCATGGAGGAGGTGTCTTATGCGTTCTTGGTATTTGTGTTTGATGGGCTTGGGGGACATGCATTCCGTTAAGTGGAGGAGGGACTGTGGGAGGGACCCGTCTTCATTGATGCAGCGGCGTAGTGCCTTGATTGTGTTGCGTGTTTGTTCCGCGAGCCATGTGAGGTTTGGGTCGGAGTTCGGGGGTTTGGGTTTTTTCGGTGAGAGGAGAGGCCATATGGTGGTTGCGTGGTCCATGTGGTTAGAGGAGGTCATCGGTGAAATCGGAAGCTAGGGAGTCGAGGGTGGTGGCGATAGTTGTGGCTGGTGTAGTGTTAATCATGTCTGCGTGTAACGTGGCGGTCTGATTGATAAGTTCCGGGGTGCTGGGCTGGTATGTTTTGATGTGGGCAGAGGTGAGTGGGAGATTGAAGTTATATTTCCGGGTTTCCGGGAGGGCAGCATGTGTTAGGAGGAGTAGTGGGCGGGTGAGCGATGAGGGAGGATGTGGCTGGGATACCGAGGTGGACGGCGGGGTGGTCGGTGTAGTATGACGCGGTAGGGTACGTGGAGGCGCCTGAAGGGGAGAGAGAGAGGGGGGAGGTTTGTGTGGACAGCCAGTGGTCGAGGCAGCTGCGGGGAAGGGTGCGAAGGGGGGATGAAGGGGGATGAGGTGGGCTCGGAGTATGGAGGTAAGGGCGGAGTGTCCTTTTCCTTATTGTGTCGTGGTTTGTAAGTCTCCTCCCCATAGGACTCGTTGTGATGGGCAATCGTCCGCAAGGCGGAGTCCCCAAGCGGCAACTTTTGCGTACATGCGGGTTAGGCGTGTGGAAGGTAGTTGAGGCATATACATCCCGAAGATGAGGCACGGGGTACCTGAGTGGGGGATGGGAGAGAGGCCCGCAATGTGGGGAGTGAGTTGGAGAGGAGGGGACAAGACTGTGGCAGCGTGGAAGGAGGACTTACGGACGGCGAAGAGAGCGCCGGCATTGGGAAAAGGGCGGTGGGGGTTTTGGGCGTGCGCTCTTGACGGAGTATTGTGGGAGGGCTGTGCGCCATCTGGATTTGTGGGAGGAGTGGTTGGTTTCTGTGAGAAGGAAAACGTCGGGTTTGTGAGTGCGGACGAGGTGGTCGACGTCGAGGATAGAGGTGTGGAGTCCACGTGTGTTTAGATTGATGAAGTGGAGTGGTTGCGGGGTTTGAGGGCAGAGAGAATAATAGCGGAGGGGGTTGGCGACGAGGTAGATGTCCACCATTCAGCGTGTGCCGAATGGTGCGGGGGTGGGGTTGCATGTGTGTTGGTTAGTGGGTAGGAATGTGTCTGCGTCGTTGGCGAGGGTGTAGAGGTGGCGGGTGTATGGTGAGGTGATGCATTTGGAGTGGCGGTATGGTGTGTGGTCCCATCGGGGGAGTATCCGGATGTAGGCGGTGGGGGAGATAATGGCTGTGGAGTACGCGCTGGTGCTGGCATGTTCCGTGGCGCGTCGCATGCATTTATGGTCGTATTCCCGGTTAGCAATGTTAGTGCCGTGCCATGTGTGGAGTGCGTTACTGCCGCTGGATGAGAAGACTATGTCTTCTAGGTAGTGTGAGTGGTAAGTGTGGGAGTGCAAAGATTTGCTGAGGGGGTCTGAGTAGAATTCGGTTTGGACATGAAAGGTGTTGCGGAGGGCTGCCCCTAGCTCCGGCACGACCGGAGTCGCAGAGCAACACATGTCAATCAGGCCCGACTCGACCAGCACAAGTTGACCAACCTAGCTGATCATCGTCCCCTCCGCGACTGGAGCATGCCGCGTATCGTGGAGAATAGCGACACTTTCTATTTCATAGTGTATGCAAAAAATACATATAGAATCAGAAATTAATAAATACATGTTAACGTGTAGGTTTTAGACGGTATCGCTACTGCCAATGGAGAGGTCGGGATTAGTGGTTCACGGTCTAGCCCCTACGAAACGAGTCCTGAAATGGCAAAGCAGCGAGGGCTTAGAGACAGCAACCAGTTTATTATGGTATTGTTGTAAAAAATTTCAATTTCGATAGCAACAACAGCAACAACACAACATAAGCACTAGCAACATCGACATTAGCATGCATAAGCACAAACATAGCCTCAGCATAAACAACTCTAGAAGCAGCAAGCAATGTAAATATGACGACATAAGTAGCATGCAATAACATGCAACAACAACAACACGCAAAATCATGCAACAACAACAACAATTGCAGCATCACGCAACATCATGCCACATGACTCGCGGTAGCATAAGCATGCAGCAACAATTGCAATAACACGACACTAGCAACCAATATGACATGGTGTATGCATGGCTACACGTGATAAGAATGAAGACGCAAAATATTTGTTACATTTCATTGATGATCCCATGGGAAAATTGCGGAGGCATATACTCCCCCCTCCCAACCAACAACAACAAGGTTGTCTAATTACACGCACCCACTCTCTCTCGTCGATGCAGCCAATCACTACGACAGTTTTCCTTCTGAAATCTGATTGAAAGTTAAGGATCGTATGCTGATAGTTTTTCCTTCAAGGTCGTCTACGTTCCTGCCGGCCGGTTATATTTCGAGTCGATACTCGGTAATTTCATAACTTGCCCGGGCAATCGCTTCCACCCGCGCTCTCCACTTACCGGCAGGCGCTCCTAACAACTTGTCTACTTGCACACCACTATATCACTTTTTAACTTGGTGGACAACTAGCGGGTTGTGTGATCGTACTTTTCTTGAAACCGCTTCTTAAGACACTCAACGCATTTCCCTTCGACATGAAGCTATTTCGGACGTCGGCCTCGCCCCGCCTTATTATCCCACTGCAGTATGCGTGTAAGGACAATAATGTTTTAAGGAAATGCGTGTAACGAAGGCGGTAAATTAAACCCCTCAAAACCCCGTCGTGCATCCATGCATATGGTCAAAAGTAGTTGTTTAAGCCAATAAAAAGACACGACAGCGCAACTATCTATCGCAGGTTTATCTCTCCCACATGAGCAAGCAGGGCGTGGATTCAACCTATTAGGGGATCTCGAGTCCTTCGAATAATGCTTTTCACACCCGAAATGTCCTAAACCCATATTTCTCGAAGGTGAAGTGAATAGAGAACTTTTTCAACACTAGGTGAGACGAGTGAAATCTTTAACGCGTGTGTGCCTGTGTGGAAGGTGGGGGTTCTTCTCGGGCCGTCACACGCCTACATACAATGATCGGACTCACCGGGTATCGAACCCGCGACCTTCTACGTATTAGGCGTGCGCTTTACCGGCTCACCGAAAAAGCATAGTTGACATATGTGGCCACATACCACATATGTACCAAACTACGACACTACCACGGCCCCCCCCGGACTCTCCCCGGACCGCAGCCCGGCTCCGAAACCAATGTGGAAGGTGGGGGTTCTTCTCGGGCCGTCACACGCCTACATACAATGATCGGACTCACCGGGTATCGAACCCGCGACCTTCTGCGTATTAGGCGTGCGCTTTACCGGCGCACCGAAAAAGCATAGTTGACATATGTGGCCACATACCACATATGTACCAAACTACGACACTACTGTGGCGGTTAGCCTCTGAAAGCTAAACGCTAGCACAAATCTGTTCTAGTCTGTCTAGTTCTGTCGTTGCAAGATGGCAAAATGATGTTGTCGAAAGGCAATGGTGAAAGATGTTGTAAGTGAACAAAGGAATTGTTTAAAGGTTCTGTCACCTCCCTCTACTGCACTCGGCTTAAATAGGTTTCAGCCCAGACTAATTACGCCTGCAAGCTACGCTTACGTGTCAGGCGTTAGGGCTGTCTAACCGTCGTCATCTGCCTCGAGACGCGGCCTGCCTAGCATTGGGTTTCACGACGCGGCTCCTTCTGCATCGAAGAGCTCGTTCTGGCGCGTCATCTGGCTAGTTAGATTAATTATGCATATCTGTACGTACCGGGAGGTACTGGTCATACTGTAGCATCAGCACCATTCAGTTACTGGGACTCAGGAATGCGCGCTCGGTGAGCGTGCATGAAGTCGATGTACGCCTGAGTCTTGGCAAATTTGTGCCATTGAGGCGTCTCCAAGAATTCTTGTAACGCAATTGTTCGATGCACCTCGTTCAACCGGTGCCAGACAGGTGGAATGTCGTCATCACTGAAGTGCGTCATGAAGAGCAAATATTTGCCTCGTCGCCCAGGTAGCGACTTGATGCACACAGCAAAGATGTGCGAGATGTCAAACTCCTCGTCGTCTCCTTCAGGTACAGTCACCGGGACAGCTGGTCGTAGCGGAGCGGTAGAGCAGGGTCTCAAGTTGTTAACATGGAACACAGGATGTAAGCGTATTGTCGCTGGTAGTTTCAATGTGTAACTGTGTTTCCCAATCTGCTCCTCCACTGGAAAAGGACCGAGCTGTCTGTCTCTGAGTTTCCGGTTCGGTTGTCCTCGCAGAAAAAGATTTGCTGTGATGACTGACACCTTGTCTCCTTTAGCGAAGTGTGGCGTTGTAGACGGTTCTGTGCGCGCTTGCATCTCGTCCTTGTGTAGCTGTAACACTGAGCGTACCAGGGTGTGTACTTCCTGTAACAATCTCAACCGTTCTGTTGCGCCTTGCGGAACAGGAATGGACGGTCGCATGCTGAAGAGCAGGTCAGGAGGCTCCTCAGGAGAAAAACCAAAGTTAGCCTCGAACGGTGTGTGCTCAATTCCAAGTGCACGCGAAGCGTTGTACGCAAACTCCACTTGCGGTAGAAGTGTCGACCAATCAGAGCCATCATAGCAACAGAAGCAACGAAGAAGTTGCTGAAACGAGCTGTTCACTCGCTCTGTCAACCCGTCTGTTTCTGGGTGTCGGCTGGAAGACATGTTCAGACGCGTTCCAAGGCGTCTCCAGAGTGTCTGCCAGAAAGCGCTGACAAATTTCGGGTCGCGGTCGCTGATCAGCACACGGGGTAGTCCATGTAAGCGGTAGACTCCATGTAAGAACAAAGTGGCAGTTTCTTCGGCTGTAATCGACTCTGTACATGGCAGAAAATGGGCCATTCGAGTTAGATGGTCTACTACAATCAGCACACTGTTAAAGCCGTTGCTTTCACGCAAGTGTGTCAGGTAGTCAAGACCAACTGTGTGCCACGGTCTGGGTGGAACATGTAATGGGTAAAGAGTCGCAGCCATCTGCGGTCGAATCTTCGCTCGTCGACATACGACGCAGCGTTCACAAAAATCTTTCACGTCTTGGCGGATTCGTTTCCACCAGAATCTGTCGAGTGCTTTAGCAAGAGTGCTAGCAACTCCTCTGTGACCGGCTGACGAACTTTCGTGCAGCTCTGTGATCAATCTCAGTCGGAGCTCAGAGTTCTGTGGTATACAGAGGCGATTGAGGCGCCAAAAGTATCCGTCTCTGGCTTCTATCCGGCTGTCTCTTGTCCACTCACCATCGTCCCCATAAAACGAATCTTGTGAGAACCCCTCGCGAATGAGATCAGCGAACTCAGGGCTCAGCTGCAACGCGTCAACAGTAAGTGAATTTAACTGTGCGTCTTCAAACAGCAGCTGGGACTTCCGTCGTAATTCTCGATCTGACGGAACCTCGCCATCCCAAAATAAGGGTACTGTGGCCTGAGGTACGAAGTCTGGACGCCGGCTTAACGGGTCAGCTTCGTTCAGAGCTCCCTTGCGATATGCAAGTGTCATCGAGCCCACAAACGGTTGCAATCCCGCAGGTATCTTGCTTGCCGCTTGTTCAGCCTGTTGTTCGGTTGCCTGAGCAGATGTCGCAGTGTGTCGTGGTCTGTTACGACAAGGAACTTAGAACAGCCTTCAAGATAACACCTCCAATGCTTGACAGCTTCGCATACGGCCAAAGCTTCTAAGTCGTACGCAGAGTAAGTGTTACCACGCTCAGCTGGATTTAGCTTACGCGCCCAGTAAGAGACTGGTTGAAGACCTCCTCCTTGGTCTTGCAACAGGACTGCTGCAATCCCCACTGTTGAAGCATCTGTAGCCACGGTGAACGTCGCGTCCGAGCCGACCTCCGGAAGGATCAGGCATGGCGCGGAAATGAGCCGTAACTTGAGAGTCTCGAAGGCTTCCAAACAGGCAGGCGTCAGCGTAACCTTCTGTGGCTGGGACTTCCGCAGTAAGTCCGTCAATGGAGCCGTAAGGTCGCTAAAATGGTGTATAAATCTGGCATAGAAGTTGCAGAACTGTACGAAACTGCGAACCTCCTTCTGCGTCTTGGGCACTGGCCAGTCTGCAACGGCCTCGACTTTCTTTGTAGAAACCGAAATTTTACCGGCTGACACAGTGTAGCCCAGGTATTCCATCTGTTGTAATCCGAAGAAGCATTTCTTAAGGCGTAATTTTAGCCCTTCCTCCTTGAATCGCTGCAGCACTAGACGTAGGTGCTCTAGGTGCTCCTCCAGTGTTCGACTGTAAATGCAGACGTCATCCAGGTAGACTGTCACGAACTTATGTAAAAAGTCGCGAAGAATGTCGTTCATCATCCTCTGAAATGTAGCTGGTGCGTTGCACAGCCCAAACGGCATGGCGACCCATTCCATTAAGCCATCAGGGGTCTGAAAAGCCGTCTTGTGAACGTCCTGGTCACGCACTCGAACTTGCCAGAATCCCGAAGCGAGGTCGAGGTGTGTGTAAAAATTCGCGTCCTTAAGTTCGTCCAGTGTATCATCCACACGCGGTAGTGGGTAAGCATCTTTACGCGTAACCTCGTTAAGGCCACGGTAGTCAATGCACAGACGTAGCGAGCCATCAGCTTTCCGCACAAAAAGAATTGGCGAGCCGAACTCACTGTAGTTGGGACGGACTAAACCAGCCTCCACTGCGTCTTTGAGCTGTCGATTAAGCTCAGCGCGCTCTGCGGGTGACAATCTGTTCAGACGTTGACGTCGCATTGGGCCAATTGTTTCAATGGGATGATCCCACTGTCGGCTTACATGTGGAGAGTCGACTGGTTGCAGTAACTCCGGGAAGTCATCGAAGAGTAACGACCGGAAGTTGTCACGTTGTTCTGCAGTTAGCTCCTCTCCAGTGTGAAAGTCTGTCGGTTGTTTAGCGGCTGATGTAAGTTCAATGACGTAAAAATCAGCATGACGTCCCCTGCTGCGGCGCGTCTTGCGCATGAGCTTCTGAACTTTCGTAGACGACAGGAGTAGACACTCAGGGCGTCGTTCCTCGAGGGTAGTCTCCACAGCTGTGCCGTCCATTAGTGTAAAAATTCTGGTTGTACCAAACTGTAAAGAGGCCTGTTCGTCATCAAGCCATGGTAAACCCAGGATTAAATCAGCTGTGCGTAAATCACGTAAGACGTAAAAAGTCCGGTGAAATTCGTGGCGAGCCAGCTCAAAAGTGACATCGCAGACTGTCGTAGAAGTCACTCGTTGTCCGTTAGCGAGTCGAACTGGAGTCTTACTTGCAGACTTCCGAGTCTGTAAAGCAAAGCGTCGTACAAAGTCCTCTGACACAAAATCAAGCGTCGCAGCGCAGTCCACTAATCCAGAAATTTGGTGTCCGCCATCATGAGTTTTCACAGTCAGCTCAGTTCGAATTAACGGGCGAGCTTTTGTGAGGTCAGTCAGTAGAGCTGTAGCTGGCGAAGAAAATTGTCGCAGCGTAGCGATGAACGGTTCCGCGTTGTCTGCATGTACATGTACCGAGTCGGGTTGATCAGGTGCTGTAGGTGTTGTTGAGTCGTTAAACACAAAATCTGCGTCGACTAACCACAGTTGTACAGGCCAAGGAGCTAGAGCAACCACCTCCTGTTGCGCTGGGTTCTCCAGTGACTGACGAGTAAAAAGCTGTGTTCTCGCTGGGAATTCTTGGTAGAGTTTCCAGTGCTTAGTCACTTGATTAAATTTCGCCCACTTCGGTAGTACAAATACAGCCATCGTAGATGTCGGAGATGTTCGACGACAATCCTCAAAATGCTGCGCAATCTGCTCAGCTAACTCCCAGGGTGGGTTGATGAACACCCGTTCTCTTGACAAATCTCTCTCTAAAATCGAGTCACTCGGCGAACAGTGAGGTAAATCACCGTGCGAGTTTAAACCTTCATCATCATCACATCCCTCCAATGTGAAGTTGAATCGTGCATGAAGAGGGTCAAAGACTCAGTCAACCAGTTTCCAATCAATTGAACGTCTGGTTACAGTTTTACGACTCTGTCTTTGCTTAGTCTGACGTCGACGACCTGCTACTAGCGTTACATGTGTCGCGACTGTAGTCGATGGAGATGCCGAAGGTGTTTCGACGACTTCTGTCGCTAACAGTGTCTCAGAATGAACAGTAGATGTAGCCGGCTGCTCCAGTTCATTTGTAGAACAGCCTTGCCACCATCATTGCTTCTTAGGTTCCATCGGTGCCTTGCCCTTGAACTCCGGGCATTGGAACAGTCGGTGTCCCTTTTTGTGGCACTTGAAGCAGAGTCCCTCGTCCATGTGTCGCTTACGCTCCTCAGCTGTCATCGCATTTGCGAGTGTGTTAAAATCTTCGCGGCCAGATGTTTGACCACGTCCGCCATTGTTGCTACCACGACCACCATTGTTGCCACCACCACGTCCACGTCCGCGGCCACGACCACGGCCACCTCTATTACGTTTCCAGACGTTAGAGGCTTCCTCGAGAGGGTCATCAAAGTTGCGCTTGCGTGTAGGCTGGGTAGATGGACTAGCAGCAGACCTCGCATTGCTGAGTTCCGGCGAGTCTGTCACGACGTCATTCAAAAAGTTTTGCAGCTCCACCAGCGTAATCTGGTATCCCTTCTGAGCTCGGTGTGACTTTGCCTGGTTCTTGAGCGAAGTGTTCTCTAGGCCATTAATGAAGCGTACACACTGTACACTAGCTATCAGGTGTTCATGAGACCGACGTAAGTAGTCGTTGTACTGCTTAGTGTAGACCGCGTAACTCATCGTACTGCTCTGCGTAAAGCTTAGCAAAGCGTTAATTGCGTCGTCCTTGATGTTCGGAAGAAACATTGACTTGCGTAACTCCGTAACAAGCTCGTCGTACGTAGCTGGAATTGGAGGCTGAGTTTTCCGGTTCAACCACCACCCATTCAAATGTCCAGCAAACTGTGAAGTAACCCAGATAACTGAGTCGTACGAGTCAGCCGTAATCCCAAGCATGAGAAAACGCTGAGGCTGTGCTTCGAGCCAATCCTCCAGTACATGAGGTACTTGACCAGTCTGATACGGTGAATTAATTGCAGCCTTACGCTGAGTCTCCGTGAGGGTCACAGGTAGTCCAACCAAGTTGTGGGTAGGCATAGGCATTCCCACTCGTAAATCCGTAGGTCCTTCACCAGTCAGTCGATTGATGTGTCCACGAATCAGCAGCCAGACAGAACCAGAGTCGACCGTTGTAAACCGGGAGTACATGTGGAACTGTCTCGGGATAGATGCATCATCAAACATGACTGGAACGTGTTGACGGATCGCTCGGAAAAAGAGTTCCCATTGAGTCACGTAGCCAAAGTAAAGTAACTCACTCTTGTGCTTCTCAGCACGAAGTAATCCCTTCTGTGCGGGCGTAAGTGTAAGACCGTCGATGTTGATAGTTTCCGGGACGACGTAAGTGCCATCCGGATTAACTGTCGACTGTGCTAAAACAGCCTGCTCAACCTGAGCAGGTGTGCGTAAGTTGTTCGTAGCAAACAGGACATGAATAGAAGCCGAGTACACGTAGACAAGCTGTCGTCCTTGAGGTAGCGTAACAACAACATGTTCACCACTCAACAGCGTCAAATCATCCGGTGTCAAAACAAGACCGGTCTCCTCGTGTAACTCGCGAACAGCAGCGTCGACATGCTCTTCGTTAGGTAAGACAGAGCCAACTGGGAACCAAGTTTTGCCAGAACGAGGCTCACGCTGTAACACCAACTTAAAGTCCGACGGTTTAGTTCCTCCAACGTGAATTACCAACACCACGTAATGTCCGGGTCCTAGAGAAGCCATCTCAACTCAGTCAAGCAACGTCGAGCAGATCAACGAGCAACGAAAGCGTGCGTCGACCAAAGAGCTCCGAAACCAGTGTGGCGGTTAGCCTCTGAAAGCTAAACGCTAGCACAAATCTGTTCTAGTCTGTCTAGTTCTGTCGTTGCAAGATGGCAAAATGATGTTGTCGAGAGGCTATGGTGAAAGATGTTTCACTGCTATACTTAGGCAGTAGATGTTGTAAGTGAACAAAGGAATTGTTTAAAGGTTCTATCACCTCCCTCTACTGCACTCGGCTTAAATAGGTTTCAGCCCAGACTAATTACGCCTGCAAGCTACGCTTACGTGTCAGGCGTTAGGGCTGTCTAACCGTCGTCATCTGCCTCGGGACGCGGCCTGCCTAGCATTGGGTTTCACGACGCGGCTCCTTCTGCATCGAAGAGCTCGTTATGGCGCGTCATCTGGCTGGTTAGATTAATTATGCATATCTGTACGTACCGGGAGGTACTGGTCGTGCTGTAGCATCAGCACCAATGCAATATTGCAGTAGCGACGTACCCACGAGTATACGTCCGTCCTGTGGAAAAGCACGAATTGGAATCCGTAACGAGTACATGTACAATGTCATGCAATGTACTGTTGCAGGACTGTACTCGTTACACGTGTCCCGGTCTGTTGAGATACTTTGAGAGACATATATCCACTTGAATTGAAACCTCCCGCCCACAATCGCGAATGAATGTGAGTCATACAATCGACTCGGGCGAGTCTCGGCCGAATTTCCGAGTTCGAGTGCATAGTAAGACATTCTGCACGGGTGTGACACGAATGCATGGTGAGATACAAAGTGAGACACTATGTAATGGAATAAGATAAATTACATTAGGATGATTCTGACTTTATCAAATCCAATTCTATCCCATACAACTTGGCAAAACCCTCCGTCCCACAATGCCCGTATTTTGTGTGTTGATAGGTGTGCTTAAGGGGCACACCACCCTCGGGCACTGTGCTTCATCACCGGGAAATTTTAGTTCGAACGAAAATGTTTGCAATCTGCATGTCTTAATGTGAACGTGATTTTTGAAATCTACATGGCTAGTGTAGATTTCAATAACCGCTTTCACATTAAAACATGCAGATTGCAAAGTGCATACATTCGATAGACAAAACGAATAAATAAAGTCGTTACATTTAAGATTAGCTCCGCTGACTCATGTTAAATAAGTTTAGCTCCGCTCAAGCACTCCGCTCCCGACATTTCATACCCGAAAAGTCCTTGTCTCCCCTGCGAATTATATGACAAGAAAATAACCAGGAAGTAAATTCAATAATCATAAAATTCAAAAAACAGCACTACACGATGACATCATCATGATGGGAAAGGCATTCCGCTTCTCACTTTACGGGTTCATGGAAATCATCAATGCATGGTTCAAAGTTGACTATGAAGACCCTTTCTTGAAGGCGTCGTGCATCCTCCCAGCGCGGTTGAAGACTCGCTCACATGCCGCACTCGTCGCCGGTTGCGCAAGAAATTGGCGAGCCCTTTGTAAATCCACGCCCTGTGAGCAAGCGAGCCAAGTGCGGTGAAAGGACACGCCGCACCTGATACCCCGCGGCCGAGTGCTAGCCGTTGACTGTGAGCAGCCACTCCCGTTGACCTCAAACTTCGTGAGACACATCGATATTAGAAATGCTCCAAGCTGTCCAAAATTCAGAGCACGCCTTGCCGTTTCGACGTGCTTACAACTGCCTTGGTGGGAAGGGTGGTTCCGCGATGATGTACTGTTTTGGGTTTCAGTGCGGCGTGGTATTGACGAGACTAGGTAAAAAAAACAAGCCCAACGAAATCGGTAAAGCAAAACTCGAAACCCCCCCGTACCCGTTCATGCATTTGGTTACAAGTGGTCGTTTAGGCGAAAAACGGACACGACATGCAACTATCTATCGCATGAGCATCTTTCGCGCATGGGGGTGTGCGCCAACGAGTGGGAGATGCAAGGGTGCGCCGCACCGTTTACCCCGATCCAACGTTGGCCGCTCTATAAGCTGAAACCGTTGTCGACCGTCTATTTTTACCAAATTGCCTGCTAATACTATATCGTGACAAAAAATCATAGCACGACGCGCCATGTCGACATGCTGGGTGTTAGTTTCGCAAGAGAAAGTTGATATGATAATATGTTCTGTTTTAGAGGTTGTTGATATGGCCGATTTTTGTACTTTGCCCCCGGGATATCGATATTCAAAATGTCCGTGCGCAAAGTACATGTACTGCTATGCGGTGTAGCATGTTTTTCAAATATTCGATCGATTTGTTCATGTGCTTGAATATAGTCCATGCTTAAAGCGGAGGCTACGATGGGGCGTGACTTGCGTTTGGAGGTCCGCCGTTTCCGGTCGGGAGTTTTTCGAGATCGACTTGGGGATGGGATGCGGTTAGACTTCAGGGCTCCACATACTCATCTTGTTGTTGATGTGACGGTCACAAGTGCTCGCACAAGCACTAGTGTTCCCTAGACAGGCGCTCGCCTCCCACTCCCGGGCAGTGGGAGCTTAGCATGCCAAGCTCGATGCGGACCTCCGCACTTCCGCTCTACTTGGCACGCCTTCGGTTCAATCGGTCCATGACTACTATCCCTTCGCTCTCGAGGATGGGGGGTGGTTGGCACCTATGGCGGCTAAGTTGGTTGATTGCCTGGATATTTTGGTGGCAACTCGTCGCTTCCCTTGCATGGGTGATGCGGACTCTCGGTCATTGCCTTATGGCAATTATGTCCGCATTCTACATTTTGTTCGTCAATCTACTTGTGTTCCATTACGAAGGTATTTGGGGAATGTGCAGCGAGAGTTCTTGCAACGTCTTTCTGCTGCTCTTCATATTACTTTGGGTTCCCATCTTCGCGATGCTTTGCAGGAGGGCAGTGCCGATGCTGTGGCATACCTCCCTGTTCCTCGGGCTTAGGCCCATGGGGTTTTCCCGATTTCCCCTCTTTTTCTTGCTTGGTGGCCTCCACTGCTTTTTCTTGTAAGAAATTGGAAAGTCCTTTATTTTCTGCTTGTAAAAGTTTTTTAATTGCATTACATTATTCAATATTAGTAAAATCGTCGAAAAACACATATTATTAATTTTTTTCAAGAAAAAGCGTCAAAAAAATCGTCGTACTGATGGCACGGGTAACGGTACGGAAATACTGCCGCGAGATACATCTCATCTTTCGCGGATGGTGGCTAAGTTCATCCAAGAACCGGCCTTAAACTGTGTACAGGTAAGAGACAAGCAGGGAGGGAAACCCTAACTACCCGGCACTTACCTGTAGCCCTAACCCGCGAAATACATTAAAAAAAACACATAGATTGTTATAGTACAGCAAAAGGGTGTCGTCCATCGCAGCATCTGTTGGTCTGTGCTGATTGGTACCCGTACCCTCACCTGGCGGGTAACAGAACAACGTGCCAGCTCACATCTGACCGGCTTGCCTCCGCGCCGAGCAGGGAGCACTTATTTGCTGGTAACCTCAGGACACCCGCGCACCTACCGATCACCCGTCCGGATGCAGGAGAGAAGCATCTTCCGGCGTGAATATGGAGATGCCCTGTATTCAAGGGCGAGACGCCATGCTAAGAGCTGCTCTCCTGCTGCTGTTATTGGTAGCACAGCTGCCGGCGGTGCTAGCCCAGCAGGTGAACAGTACTGCTGGTAGTGAAAATGCCAACAGTACATTAGAACATAATTGCGTTGTCGAGGCGTCAGGGTGGCGCTCCCGTGGTCAGCCCCTTGAGCCTTCCGAGGCGGCCGCGTTGCTCTCCTTCCGGGACGGGATCGTCAATTTGACGAGTTGGGTTGAGGGGGAGCATCCCTGCGGCTGGCCAGGCGTGCAGTGCGACTGCGGGGAGGTGTACCCTCCGCAAACGGATTGCCCACATCAGCAGCCGGCTGCGAGCCATGAGTACGAGCATGTATACGGGATTGACCTCACTAGCGGCCAGGCGTCCTCCCTCCCGCTCCAGGGCCGCCTGTCGCCCGCCTTAGGGAACCTCACGCATCTACGCTCCCTTCTTGTGCAGGCCAATCGTCTGAGGTAAGCTAGCCACACCACTGCGCTACGGGGCTCCGCGCGTCCACCCTCGAGCTCCTCCCCGGCATGTCGTCACGCGCTTTCATTCCTGCCGCACGTTCCACACGCACTGTACTTGGGCACTGTGTGCGGCACGGGTGACGCTGATGGGGCGCAGCGAGGTTTATTCGTACGGCGCTGTACGCGTTTAATTTCCCGCCCCATGCAGTACCGACGGCCACCACTCCGCCTCGGCCGCTCAGCGCCATCCCGCCTTGAAACTCACCACAGCTTTGCCTCGCGATCCCAAAACGGACTCATAGTGTCTCTGCCGTCTCCGTGTCCGTGCGCCGCCCCGGAATACTGGGCGCTTTGTCTCTTTTGTCGTGTTGGTTTCGCTCTCAAGCATTTTCTAATTTGTTTTGATTTCGTTTTTTTTTTTTTTTTGATTTGCAGTGGCACTATTCCGCCCGAGTTAGGAAACCTGGCCAACTTGAGCAGCATATTGCTCAGCTCCAACGCATTAACGGTGAGTGTTCTTCGCCCACCATATGAGTGGTTCAGCGCCAGCCGCCCCTTCCCCACCGCTGCCTCCTCCAGCGCGCCGACTTTGTTCTTTGTTAATGTTTTGCGTTGCGTGTTCGACCAACTCAGTATTGACCCCTGCGCCTGCCGAACGCTCGTGCTCAACAGGGGACGCTGCCTCCGCAGCTGGGGAACCTTCCGCTGCGAAACATGTGCTTTCAGAGCAACCAGTTGCAGGTAAGGATGCCAATACACACGAAGTCGCGTGTACATGGCACAGCTGGTTGCGGGTCAGGCAGGGGGGGTAATGGACTGCACTGCACACACGTTTGGCTGTGGTTATTGTCAGCGAGCGTGTCAGATATTTAGACTATTGCAGTAATGGGTATGAGCGTTGGGAAGCATTGTATACTCAGGACACGGTAGTTAGATTGTGCCGGGCTGCTGGGTAGATTCTGGGTTTATTGTGATATATCCAAGTGTCCTTTCTTCGTTGCGGGTTCTGCAGGGCTGACATCGAACGGGTTTGGGTTTACGCATGGGGTTTTTGTGGGTGCTCATTGTCCTTGCCTTCACGTTGTGCCGCGCCGCGCAGGGCACCATCCCGGAGGAGTGGTGTAGTTTAGTTGATGACCAGTCGACGCGCATGCTCGTGTCAGACAACGAACACCTGTGCGGTCCTGTGCCTCAGTGCCTGATCGAGGGGGGGGCCATCAGTCCTTACTTTCTGTACGACACCTGCCTCGTCCGCACCGACCCCATGACCGGCCTGTCGGCGGGTGGCCTCTGCGACGACACGCCGCCCCATTGTTCGGTTCCGCGATGCATCGACACCGACCGTATCATCTCCTCCACGTCGAACTTCACCTTTCAGTTTCACCCCTTCACCGATCCAGAGAGCGGCATCTCCGCCTACAGGTGCCCCCCCCCCCCCCCCCCCCCCCCCCCCCCCCCCCCCTTAATCTTCTCCCCTAGAGTCAATGCATTTAGTGGTCACTTTGGATAAACGCGCATGGTGCGAAGTTTTTCACCATTATTTTTGGCAAGATGAGCAGTTCCACCTCCCTGTACGTTGGAAGTTCCGGGGTAGGTTTGGAGGTGGGTGGGCGGGGTTGTGGTAGACGGTGAGGGAGGGAGACACGCGTCTTGGAGGGGCAATGTTATCAGAGCATTGTTGCTGCGAAGAACTATTCGTATTTGGTGAATATTGCCCCAGCATGGCATACGGGGTTGGGGGGTTTGTTAGAATTGTCGAGTTGGCCACTGTTCGTTACATACTTTTTAAATGGCAGCCTTTGAAACTGCGATTTAGTCAACTATCGAGCTACTGCCGCACGACTTGTTTTCCTACGAACTCAATGTTACTCCATTTCGTGAGGCGATCACTTCTGTTTCGCAGTGAATTGCATTAGCTAGAGAGCGAGTCGTATAAGCCTCTGCCCCGTGAGAGCTCAGTGTTAGCGCCATTGATGAAGGACAATAGTGGGAGTGCCTGTTGAAGAAAGAAACAACGGGCATGGTATGGGTTTGAATTGCATTTCAAATTTTGGTGGGGGAATGGTTGGCGGCAGAACCGTTTTCTTGGAATTGTAAAAATCTTCTGGTTGCGGACAGTAGAAAGGGCACATGTTGTGAGCATGTCGGTTTTGACCAGAGGGTTCCGAGGGACTTTTTGTCTGATGCGCTGCATGTAACATGTGATATGTTGTTTGAGCAGATACATGGTGGGCACGGTGGCGGGGCTAGGTGACGCGTTCACGTCGCGTGACATCGACCGGTCGCTGTGGTTCAACGCGACGGGAATGCTGACCGAGGAGTTTGTGGTGGAGGGCGTGGCGCTGCGCAACGGGAAGCGCTACTACGTCACGCTGGAGGCGGTCAACGCGGGATGCCCGCCGCTGGCGACGCGCGTGTTCAGCAGCGCCATCCTCGTGGACTCCACACCTCCCACACCCGATTTTCGCTTCAGCCCCGACGGTCGAGACCCCATTTTTGGAAACGCCGACTGCGATTTTCGGACCACGGAGCAGAATGACACCCGCCGCCTCCACGCCTGCTGGCTCCCGTTCCTAGAGCCCGAGTCGCGTGTGGACCGCTATACCGTCGCTGTCATGAAGGAGGACGAGCTTGGGGAGGGTGCGGGTCCTGCAGATCGCTGCCAAGTCTTGCAACCTGCACACGCACACCCGCGCGCGTACTCATACACGCGCTAGGACGCACATACACACACACTTACACACACGCACACACACAAGAACGCACATACTTGCACACGGACACACTCACACACACACACACACACACACACACACAAGAACGCTCATCCTTGCACATACTTGCACATGCACACACACACACACACACACACACACACACACACACACAAGAACGCGCACACATACACACACAAACAAAACGCACATACTTGCACATGCACACACACGCACACACGTACACACACACACACACACACACGCACACACACACACACACACACACACACACACACACACACACACACACATACACACACACGTGCGCGCCCTGAGACACACATGCGCACACACACGCGCTCGCACGCACGCTTTGCGTAGTTTGTATGGTTTGGAGCAGGGAGGTAATGTTGGTTTGGGTTTTTGTATTTTGACATGCAGGGGCATATCTCGACATTTGATTGGGTATTCCAGCTTGTCTTATTTTTAGGGATGTGTGCATTTAGAATGCACTGGTTGATTTTACTAAAGAAGGGTTGTCGGCGTGTTTGTTGGGGAACAGGGAGCGAAGGGGGGGGGGGGGTCGTGTGCGCTGGCGGGTGTTCATTTCAATATCATTGCAGTGTCTTATTCATGTGACCTACGTTCGCTACTAAAAGCAACGGGCGGACTGCGCGATCGTTTGTGTTCCGTATGGATTGGTCTTTTTTAATGCACGGCCGCTTTTGTTTAGCCACCTGAGCTGTTACTGTGATACGGTGTAACTGCTGGCTGAGCGACTGGCATGTATGAACTTGTTTTCAAACCAATACGCAGAATTAACCCTTGATGAGTGCTAAAAATTATAAATTTATACCAGCGTACTCGGCAAAAACAATAGTCAGCCATTCATCACTTGCGATGCCACCGAAACTCCAACAGCTCTACGTCCGGTCCTAAATTCGGAGAGTCGCTCTTTGACACGCGCAGGTCATATCATGCTTCCGCACAGCGGCGCCAACATTTTCTGCGGCCACTCCCGCTGCCGCACCACCCGCGAGCTTGACCTCGAGCCTGGTGGCGAGTACTTCTTCGTCGTGCGCGCCTACAACGAAGCCAACCAGACCCTCGACTGGTACTCCTCCCCCATCAAGATCAGTCCGCCCGGCGCGGACCAGGCTATGCTGATTGCCCTCCTCCTCGGCGTCTGCCTCTCTTTGCTCCTCGTCCTCGGCGTCGTCGTGTTTTGCTTCGTCGGTGTCTGGTGCGCCCTTCCCAGTTGAAAAATCCTACGTTTCACTACATCCCAGCCCTGAACCCCAAGTCGCCACGCTTGCGCTAGGACGTTTTCATTCACATTATACAAAGCAGTCTACAGCATTTCTGTCCAGTGTGTCTATAATGTCGATAGCAAAGTAACCAGTATGGAGTTAGGTTTTAGTGTTTACCATGGGTATCATCATCTGCAAGTGTGTGTGTGTGTGTGTGTGTGTGTGTGTGTGTGTGTGTGTGTGTGTGTGTGTGTGTGTGTGTGTGTGTGTGTGTGTGTGTGTGTGCGTATGTATGTGTTTGTGCAGGACCCTGTATACGTGATTTCCTAAGTGTTCTGCCTGTGTTATTGATATTGTAAGAGAGAGAGAGAGAGAGAGAGAGAGAGAGTGTGTGTGTGTGTGTGTGTGTGTGTGTGTGTGTGTGTGTGTGTGTGTGTGTGATTTGAGATGAGGTGGTTGATTTGGCTCGCGCTGCTTCTGCGCACACAGGCGACGACGCAAGAGGCGCGAGCAGGAGGAGCAATCGGCGCGCAACGAGTCCAAGCAGCTTCGGCGGCTGCTGCGCGAAGTGGTCACCAACTTGATCGGCGCCTCTGCAGCGCGCAGCGTGAGCGTCGACCTCACCGACTCGCCGCCCTACTTGATGGAGGACGGCCCGGGCGCCACGGCCGCCTCCATCCTGGAGCTCCACCAGCTCGTCCTCGTCTTCACCGACATCGAGGAGTCCACCACCATGGCGGCCGCCAACCCCGAGGTTTACACGTGCGTAACCCCCCTCCCTCCCCCCCCCCCTCCTCATTCGAATATAGATCGTGAAATCAACAAACTGCAAATGTATTCTACTCTAAACCCTGAGTTCGTGCGCAACACGGTGTCGGACCTGCGTCGTTGAAGATTGATGCCGAGGTACCTCACTCCATTCGTCAACACAAGCTCGCATGTGAGGGCATTGCGGATATTTGTATTGTATTTTCTCGATTAAGCTTGAGGCCGCTAGCTAGCAATAGGTCGAGTCGCCGAGTTGGTGTAAAACCCTAAGCCAACGTTTCTTGTGCGGAACGTGGTCTCGTATGTCCGGGTACCACGGGCACTGTGGTTCTGTATATGTTGGCCTTGTTTATGGTTAGACATTTATGGTTCCGTCCGTCGTCTACGCGTAATGCACCTAGAGTCTGCACCGAATTAACGACGAAGTTACTTCCACCATCAGACAAGGAACCACCGGTGTGGTTATAGCGTGCATCTCCTGTTCGGAGGCGCCCTCCTGTTGTCTTACCACCAGCCCATCCGTCCTTATAACTACGTCTTTCCTGCTTCCTCTCTGTCTTGAACTATTCCAGCTTAAATTTAGGGTTTGCTCTTGAAGGCGACGAACTGCGGTACAGCCTGTGATATTCACAGTTTCGGTGACTCGTTGCGCGCGGAAGGGCGGCCAGGCGTGCCTGCAGTCATCGTGCTAGCGCTAACTGATATTTGGAGAGTACCCGTATCGGTACTTGTAGCAGTGTTTCGAGCTGGGCGTACCGTGTCTCCCCGCTTGCTTGTTGGTCGTCCGGTGGCGCGACAGTCATAGCCCGCCGTGGCGGGTCACCTGTGCTAGTGTGTGCTGGGATTTCAGATGTATCGGGGCTTTGTCGCTACACACAGAACTAATACACGTAGTTAGCAAAAGAAATCGAAGAGAAAAGGTTTCGGCGGACTGTGGGTTGTTAGATTAGCCTGTATGTATGTATGTATGTATGTATGTATGTATGTATGTATGTATGTATGTATGTATGTATGTATGTATGTATGTATGTATGTATGTATGTATGTATGTATGTATGTATGTATGTATGTATGTATGTACGTATGTACGTATGTACGTATGTACGTATGTACGTATGTATGTATGTATGTATGTATGTATGTATGTATGTATGTATGTATGTATGTATGTATGTATGTATGTATGTATGTATGTATGTGTTTATGTATTTCTGTATGTATGTATGTATGTATGTATGTACGTATGTATGTATGTATGTATGTATGTATGTATGTATGTATGTATGTACGTATGTATGTACGTATGTATGTATGTATGTATGTATGTATGTATGTATGTATGTATGTATGTATGTATGTATGTATGTATGTTTGTATGTATGTATGTATGTATGTTTGTATGTATGTATGTATGTATGTACGTATGTACGTATGTACGTATGTACGTATGTACGTATGTACGTATGTATGTATGTATGTATGTATGTATGTATGTATGTATGTATGTATGTATGTATGTATGTATGTATGTATGTATGTATGTATGTATGTATGTATGTATGTATGTATGTGTTTATGTATTTATGTATTTATGTATGTATGTATGTACGTATGTACGTATGTATGTATGTATGTATGTATGTATGTATGTATGTATGTATGTATGTATGTAGTATGTACGTATGTATGTATGTATGTATGTATGTATGTATGTATGTATGTATGTATGTATGTATGTATGTATGTATGTATGTATGTATGTATGTATGTATGTATGTGTGTGTGTATGTAGTCATGTATGTTACTGACTGGCCTTTGTATTTTTGGATTGTGTGTACTGCAACTCTGCTGTTGAGTGAGTTGGGAGATTGTTTGGGTTTCCCTTCTCCTTTCGCTGTGTGTATATTATCACCCCGGAAATCGATTCAGATCACTTAAGTTTTGGGATAGCTCGACTTTTGCGGGGCTTTGGCTTTGGAAAACCTGCTCGAAACGAGTCCCGAGTGTAGATCGTGTCTGCTCCTCTGAGCGTTGTCATCGCTGCTATGGATTTTCCCTTGTTTTGATTCTTTTGACAAATGATACATCATCTGAATCAGCGACTAAGGATTACGCGTGCGTCTATTCTTTGTGATCAATTTATGGAAGGAGTAGTTAGGTACATTTGCTTACAAACAAATCTACCCGTGGGGCTACCGGAAGTGATTTCTTTGAATTCCCGTACCTTTACCAGGTACCCTGTACGTATCAGGGCTTTCATCAATCTGAACCTTTCGATTTGGGTTGCGGAATGTAAAACCCTACATCACCCTACACATGTTTTTATCAAGCACGCAAAATCCCGAGGAACAGTGTATTTATTTTCGACCTCTGGTTTCTGTGCGATTCGCCTTTGAATGTCATTTTTGCGGATGAATACTAATTAGCTGTTTCTTTGGTACTTAAATTTTTTTGAACGTCCTTTATAAACGTGGAACTTTTTGGCGCGGCTTTGTGTGTCAATCTATTTTTTGACTTTGGTAGTTTACTTTCGTTTGAAACTCAACTGGCGCACTGCTCCCTCGCTTCGTAACGGAGCAGGCAGGTGCAAGAAATCCACGACGCGGTGATCCGCAAGCACCTCACCTTCCATGCCGGCTACGAGATCAACACGCAGGGCGACGCGTTCGAGATCGCGTTCCACAGCGTCGAGGCCGCCATCTGCTTCTGCCTCAAGGTTCAGCAGGAGCTGCTCGACATTAAATGGCAGCGCGAGGCGCTCGCACTCCCGACAGCCGCGCGCGTGATGGACCACAGCGGGCGGCCCATCTTTGCCGGCCCTCGCGTCAGAATGGGCATCCACGTCGCCAAGCGCGGCACTTTCTCCAGGCGAATGAACCCTCATACGGGGCACGTGCAGTTCAGCGGACCTGCCTATAGCCTCGCGGAGGAGGTGGGCGACTGCGCGTTCGGCGGGCAAGTCGTGATGACGGGCGTCGCGTACGAGGTCGCCTCTCGCGCGGGTGCCATCACGCCCGGCCTCTGCGTCTTCAACCACCTCGGCATGTTCGACATGCGGAACGCGCAGGAAGCGACCTCCGTATTCGAGGTGCCCCCCTGCCCCTCTTCTCGACCTGCTTTGTTGGTTCGGATGCCGTTTTATCATCCGTCCTGAGGAGCACCGGCATCACTTTCAATGTCGTACTTTTCTCCTTACGCGACACACTCCCTCCCCCTCTGCAATTTCGGTTGTCCTCTCACTTGTGGTGTTTTGTTTGGTCATCAAATTGTATTAGGATTACGCATGATATCTGGTAGGCACTTCCCGTTTCAAGGGCGTCCGTAGTTTTGCTAGAATGTGTGCGCGTGTGTGGTGTCTATTGTCTCAAATTGCGATGTTTCCATCACTTACACTCGGGATCTTGTGTTGGTTTGGATAACCCGTACGACCACGCAATCGCGACGGCTTTTGTGTTACATGTACCCGCGTCGTGTTGTACAAGTACTCCGGTGACGATTCGTTGATCGCGGGTGCTTTTTCCTCATATTTTCCAGTAGCAGTACAGGTACCCCCCACATGCGCACGTTCAGGGTATGTATCGCGGTACGGGTACCTGTACGACTGAATCCGCGTCAGCCCCAGCACGATCGTCGTATTTGCTGCAATGTCGATTAATTCGGGCATTTCTCAAAATTTTTTAGCCCTTCGACTGAGTACTCATGAGCCCCGAACTGCGCACGAATGTCGCCCGCCTAATCCTTATGTATCGACTCGATTCTTTGTCTCACCCTCTTTTAAGTCCAGTTTTCAAAATGTATCGCGTCTTGTGTTCGAGTCCTTGCGGTTTGAATTGATTTCAAATTATAGGCCACACATTAAACGATGAATTTAAATGAACAAGACCCCGGGTATCCGCGGGTGACTCGCATGGGGCCAAGGGAGGGGGGCATGGCAGCTGTGTCGATACGTGCATGTTCCATGGCAGCTTCTGCGCGCAGTCACGTGGAAGTGGGTGAAACATCACCAGAAAAGAAATATAGACATATTAAAATGTGATATGGCAATGCTGGTGCAGCTGTGTCATTTTCATTTGTACTAATTTTTTGAGATTTTAGGACTGACCAATCGATTAATAGACATGAAGCAACGAATTGATTTTGTGCAATGTGTGTGCATTGTGTTTGTGCGGTGGAAAGGATGTGCGGAGCGCTCGTGGGAGTCAATGTTTATGGCAAACATTCAATGTTTAGTCATGCGACTGGGGTGTTTTCTATGTACAGCATAACTGTTTTACAATTTGTGTAAAATTTTGGTCACCCGACAGAATAATTGCGATCACGAGCTGCGGGTTGCTTTTAAAACGTCGGATTCATGATTCACTGCAAAATGTTTCGGGATTTAGTAGGGTAGTTTTATGCGCTGATAAGAGCTCTGCCATGATTTTGTCCCGCAGTTGCTGCCAGCGCTGGCGGCGCGCATGCCGGTGCGCCGCTTCCCGAGCCCGGGGCTGCGCAACTGTACCTCGGAGGCGCCCGGGCGGGGGCTGTGCGTGGGGCAGTGCCCCCAGATGGGGAAGCACTTGCAGGTGGGGCTGGTGCTGGTGCAGCAGCCGGAGGAGGGGCCGCAGCGGGCGGCGCAGGTGGAGCTGCTGCAGTCCACGCTCCACGCCGTCGCGCAGCTGTTCAACGGGTACCAGGGCTACCAGAGCACGGACGGGGAGATGGTGTTTCTGTTTCCAGCCACCGAAGACGCTGTCCGCTTTTGTATGGTCTCCCAGGCCGCGCTCATGTCCGCTGAGGTGCCCCTCCCCGTACCCCTTCCCCCAACTATCAAGTTTTTTCTTCATCCTGCTGTGGCTTTTTGTGCAGTGATGTTAAGGGTTTAAAGCCTAAATGTGCTGTACACTCTGTGGTTTAGCTTTATGGTCTGGCTGCAGCTGCAATACAAAACGTAGTTATTAGGGGTGCATATTCACAGAACAAATATGGAAGGCATTTTCCAAGTTGCAAATGTCTAAGAGTTGTTGTCCCTTGATTGCAGACGTTTGTGTGTCGGCAGAGATAAACTTACATTTAGGCGCGTTCTTTTGTGTTTGAAAATTAGCAACTGCTTTTAACAGTTTCCGTTTTTTTTTGCTTTCAGAAATGAGTTCTTGAGCTGTTGCATTGTTTCAAGTAATCCATCATAACCGTGCAGAGGAAAAAAAACCAGTGCATCGGCATTGTATGTATCACAGCGCGCAGTCGCCATCTTGTCGCTGTCTTTTCCTAGTGCCGCTCCTGAGCGGCTGCTGCTGCTCGTGGAATTCATTTGTGCGGCCGTAGGCTCCCCCCAACGTGGCAATGCCGGCGGCGGAGTACACCGTCACTGGGCAGCCCCTCCACCGCGGCCTCCGGATTGGCATGTTGGTGCACATCGCGAAGGACCTCAAGATGCGGAAGGCGTCCGTCAGCAGCTTCCTGCGCCCCGCGTTGGACATCGCGGTCAACTTTGAGAGCGAGTCCGTCACGAGCCGTATCATCCAGGGGCACGTCTTTTGGGGCGAGGACATGGACCACGCGGAGGCGGTGTCGCGGCTGGTGCAGCCGGGGCAGGTGGTGCTCACCAACGCCATCTGGCAGGACATCAACCACACCCCCTTCCGCGGCCTGCAGGTGACCAACCCTCCCATCCCCTATCTTCCGCTCAAGCGTATCCGATCCCATATCACAACTTTGGAAACTCGAACATTTGACGACCATAACTAATTTGAACGGCTTCGTTTTGTTTGACACTCATTTTTCACCAGTGATGCTTCAGATGTGATTGGTTATCATATTCTTTTCGCGGAACTAGCGGTGTTGAAGTACCTCCTCGCTTTTGGACACGTTTGCAAATAGTTGCAGCATTTGTATGAATGGGGTTGAGATCGTACCGCGGGAGTGCCCCTTCCTCGTCACACGCCGCAGCGAGAACCGATTTTCATTTTTTGTCGAGGATATGGCGAGTGTGATGGTGTGCTTGTCGACGTAGTTACTGATACGCTGGCCGCTCTCGTCGTCGCCCAGCCAAGTATACACGACTCGCAACTCGTAGCGATATGCGTGCTTGTAAATACCTGCCGAAACGGAATCTCAGCACATTCAGTGACAGTCATAAATTCACCACTTTTGAGGCTGTCTTTCTCTTCGGAATATCCAACTTCGTGTTGGCGACTTTTGCAACCTCAGCCAACTTCCAGACAACAACCTCAGACAAGATGAGCTGCAGGCTCGCAGAAACGGATGTCTTTGCCGTGCTGACCTGAGGTTGGCCCTGCTGCTGTTTTTTGCCGTGCAGTTTCTGTCGCTTGGCACGCACGAGATTAACGGCCTCGAAGAGCCCGAGCCGCTGATGGAGGTGTGCCCGATGCACCTCACCGCGCGCTCCTTCCCGCCCGTGCCGTCACAGAGGCGCGTGGGTATGGGCTACCGCGACGCGCCGGACGTCAACCAGGAGGTGGCCATCGTGTTCGCCAAGGTGAAGCCGTGCCCCTCGGACTGGCCGCCGGGCTGGGACCGCGCCAAGCTGCGCGAAATATACACAAACGCAGTACTGCAGTGGTGCCAGCTCGTACGAGACAACTTGAACAAGTTCAACGGCTACGAGTGCAAGGAGATCGAGGGCAAGTTTACGATGTGTTTTGTCGACTTGCGTGAAGCAATCGCCTTCGCGACTCTCCTACAGGTTAGTCGACGGTCGCACTTATTTCCCCCCTGATATAGCAAGCTTATGTTAACAGTTGAGTTTACACTATCGCTTTGGCAAAGTTTCGATATTTCTAGGTACACCATTCGGATCTCTCGACCTGTCTGGCTGTTTCCGCGGTCGAGCGTCATCTACGACGCGGGTGTCATAGTTGGTCGCTCTGCGCTGCCCTAATTTTGATGCGTTTATGAACAACTTCGCCGTCACAGGTTGAGCTGCTTAATTATCCTTGGGAGGAGGACCTGATGGAGTTGGAAGACTTCGCGGAGAAGCGTGATGAAGAAACCGGAGGCCTCCTGTTTCGTGGCATCGCTCCTGCGGTCGGCATATGCTGGGGGCAGCCCACCAGTAAGAAGCCGCTACAGAGCACTGGCCGCGCCGATTACTTTGGGCCGCTGCCGAACCGCGCGGCGCGCTGCATGGCGAGCGCCTCGCCGGGACAAGTGATCGTCGACGGCGAGCACCTCCACCGCCTCCTCGGCCCTGGGTTCCCTACCGTACCGACCCAGGCCTCCCAACCCAAGAGCGCTTTCAATAATAAACACTCCACCGAGAGCCTAGGCAGTGTGGACTCTGACACCGGCTTAGTGCGTCCCGCTGGGTCGAGGAAGGTGAGTGTCGTCCTGCTTTGTTCCTCATTCAATGTTGACAACAAAAGCGCCTATTATCGAGAAATGTTACAGATATAGTCCTTTTCCATCTGCTACGCCACTTCTTGCCTTATGCTCATCCGATACTGTCGGCCTCTGTTCTGTCGGTTTTTCTTTCTGTGACGACCTGTCACTCGCTTGAAAAGGGGAGTGAGAGGCAGTAGGGTGTCTTCGAATTTCTCTACAAAAATAAAACATATGCCGATCACATGTTGATGGCGTGAACTGTAAATTCCGGTGTAGGCCCTGAACACTTCTACCGCCTAGACTTTCAGTTCTTCACACCCTTGTAACCATCCCGGGGAGGAGAACATAGTCACGGTAGAGCTGAACAAATGGGACGCGAGCTAAAACATCTCTAAAGGCCTGTAGCGAGTAATAGCCTTTTGTTTTGCTTCTGTTCTGTTTTTTTTACATTCGATTGCCTGTGTTTTGGATTGTTGCCACAGGTTGTGCCCGTGGACGCTTCCACAGTAGCAGGCGACGCCTCCAGTCGTGGCGCGCGGCCCTCTTCGAAACTGGCGCATCGGCGGATGTCGGTAAGGTCCAAGCGCAACGCGGACGCGGTGGAGCTGAACGAGAGGGCGCAGTGGTACGCGGAGCTCGGTGGCCTGCCGCACCTGCGCCCAGATGCTGTCGTGCACATGCAGGGCCTAGGGCTGTTCAACCTCAAGGGGATCGCGGAGCCAGTGTGCTTGGTGCAGGCTTGGCTTCCCGATCTCAACCTTCGCGCGTCGTCGCTACCTCCTCCGAAGAACAACATCGCGGCGCGGGCGGCTGTGGAGGATCTGGTTCGCAAGGGGCTCGAAATGGACTCCTCTAGCCTCATCTCGGCCTCCGCACTTCCGGAGGAGCGCGCGCTCGTGCTCGCCAAGATTACGGGCCCTTCACGAGCAACGCCGTTGACGCGGCACCTCAGTGGATTTTTCGGCGACCGTGGCTCTCGTCTCGGCAGCGTGACGAGCAGCCAAGGGAGCGCGACGCAGTCAACCGCCGGCGCCGCCGCGTCGAACGAGCGGGCTCAGTTGTTGGGTAACGCCGCGGCGCCCTCCTCCAAGGCTGCTATGCTCTCTCGTCGTATGAGCAGCTTTTTCATGGAGAGAACCGCCCGGAGCAGCGCCGGGAGCAGTAGTCAGGGGAGCACCACCGCGGGTAAGGCACCGCAGTACCCGCCGCCGCCTCAGAAGGCATATTCAAACCGACACCGCAGCACCCCTCGCCGCTCGCACACCGTCGGGGCCGAGCTATACGACAGCGTGGTGGCGTCTCTCCGACAGATTCCGAATGACCCCATCGAGGTGCTCCAGGCCGGAAACAGCAACCGGTGCGCGTCCGCGTCGACGAAACCGGTCAGCAACGGGAGCGAGGAGTCGCTGACTTTCGACACCAACTGTGCGGAGGGCAAGGGTGGCGGTAGCGAGAAGGAGATGCCGCCGATTCCTGGTTCTCTTTTCCCTCCGCCAGCTAGCCGCGAAAATTCTGATGTCAGTCGCCTCGCGATTAGTGCTGGCGGTATTCGCGTGCCGTCGAGCACTCGCGGCGGCGGCGGCTCCGCGACTATGAACAACAGCCGTCCGTCCTCGATTTCTATGGGGACGCCTCTACAGAGCAGACGGTCTTCTGCGGTGCGGTGGGCCGACCACCCGCTCGGCGCCGTCGCGGCTCTCAACTCCTCGACCGTGGAAGAGGAGGCGTCAGAGGACGAGCTGCAGCCGTTGGCGGTGACCATCGAGGACGACGGTGGCATCACACCCGCCGATTAGCGGGCATAAAGCCGCTCGTGACCGCCGCGCGACGGTTCATGGACGTGCATAGTTTATTTTTCCGGTGATTATTCGCTATGTAGTCGCAATTATCCGATAGTAATAGAATTAATATGGTTTAAACAGATTTATGATTTACTTGTGCCGTTTATGATATTCGCTTGTATTCGATGGCTTCTTTCACCCCTCCCGCCTTCTCAGGAAACAAACACACACACACGCGCGCGCGCGCGCATGTATACACACCACCACACACGCCCGCAAATAAAGTGTCGCTTGGTGTCTTGCCGCAAGCGACCCGGCCTATACTCAAAATTAATTCGTAATTTGCTTCGCTGAATGAGGGCCCATAGCTAAAAGCCGGTGTTGTCTGCTGGTGCATAACATCGATTTCCAATTCGACTTTGTACACGCAGTGTCGCGACAAGGCGGGAGTCTACTCGACACTGGGTCCTCAACATGTTTGCACAATTGCGCCAGCATCCGCTGAGTGTGTTGCGCCCGGCCGTCTAGAATGGCGACACCGAGAATGGCATTACCCAGAATGCCATGTCGTGTGCAATACGTTTTCTTGCCACGTGCCCGGAAATACAACCAAGGAGCACGGGCTAGGGAACTATTGGGCTTGAGGGGCGGTTGACTTGGAGTGTAAGCACCCTAGCGCGCGGATCGCTATCGTGAAAAATTGCGGGGGGCTTTAAAAGTAACCTACTAGCACGGGCCTTTATTTGGCCTGTGGCAAATGACACGGCACCATCCCATCATGGGGCATAAAATGGGCAACGCCGTGAATAGAAGAAATATAGAGCGCTGATTGTTGAGCGTATTGGCGGAGCGGGTGTACGGGTGCCACCTGTCGGGGTTGCTAGCCCCGCACGAATTTGGCAGATTTGGAAACCCTAGAACTTTAGTTGGCTGTACGAGGGCCTGGATTACATCGGACGGCGGATTTGACGCAAATACCGATGAACACGTGCACTTGCTTGGTGGAAGGGCTTCCATTTGTACTTAGTTTGCTCGAATCGGACCGTATGGCAAAGTTCGGCTTTTTTAAGCCTCCCAGGTTGTGGGTTTTCGGCCCCAATCCCACCCACGTCAAGCATCTTAACGGCACATGCCATCACACCCACGTGTTCCCATGTTTGCGGACAAAATGCTGGGATCATAAAAACCGCATGTTGTATCGCCGAATTAGGGAGTATTCACGACCGAAAGTGTGGAAAACCCGAATTCCAAGGCGCCCAAATCAGGAAATGCCCCGAAATCGGGGTTGGGCAACAAACCCTAATACGCAAGATCGTAGCCGGGACGTGCCCCATTTGTGCCCCGCTTCCCCCTTGTCTTCCCCGTCAACACAAGTTTCGGTTCGCCTTTTCAACGAGCTATAGTACATTTAAACCCTAGAAAGCCTACATGATAAACACCGGCCCTACGCGAAAGGCCCTGTTTCACTAGTAACGGACTTAATAGGAAGAGTGCATGTCCATCAGGATACGTGTACTTTCACTTTTTAACTTAGAACTGCGACTATACTCGGTGGGAAAGGAAGTTGCTTGCGGCTTGATTGTTTTGCGCTTTTCTTCTCTTTGTCTTGGTGCATATCACCGTTTTTGCAATCAAATACGTAGATGATGGCCGCTTGTCGTGCCATTAGTTCGCGAGCGTATTACATGTACCTCTGAGCTGCTTCAACTGTCTTCGTAAGAGGTGAAAGATCGCCTTCGCTTTCATGCCTCGCTAAAGAAGTTAGACGTCAACGGTTGATATTTTTTTGAGGAGACGAACACATATCGCTAATACGGGGATCGTAAACGGGGCGTCTATCGCGCCCGAGTTGGTGCATGTGTCTTCGGCTTCCGTTCTACTATGGTGAAGGAGTTGGCTCATGTTATGAAGTTCAAGTAACTGATACCGCCGGTACTTGTTTTTGGTTTTCTTCCGCTTCGTCCTACGTGTAATTATGTTTCTTCGTTTTAATATTTCCCGTCGTCAATATATACACTCTTCCCACATAGCCCGTTACTAGTGAAATCGGGCGTTTCACGTAGGGCGCGTGTTTATCGTGTAGGGTTTCTAGGGTTTAACTGTACTATAGCTCGTTGAGAAGGCGGACCGAAATTTGTTTTGACGGTGAAGTAATGGGGGAAGAGTGGCACAAGTGGGGCACGTCCCGGCTACTATCCAACGTACTAGGGTTTGTGGCCCAGCCCCGATTTCTGGGCATTCCCTAATAATTCGGGCGCCCCGGAATTTGGATTTTCCACACTTTGGCTCGTGAACACTCCCGAAATCGGCGGCACAACATGCGGTTTTTATAATCCCGACGTGTTGTCAGCAACCATGGGAGCACGTGAGTGTGATGGCAGGTGCCGTTGAAATGCTTGACGTCGGTGGGTTTGGGGCTAGAAACCCACAATCTAGGAGGCTTAAAAAGGCCCGTAACTTTGCCGTGCGGTGTCCGAGTGAAGCAAAGTAAGTTGCAAAAGGAAGCCCTTCCCTCAATTAAAAATGGCATAATAAACGCCTACCGGCCGGTATTTGCGTCATATTCGCAGTACACCGGCATCCAACCCCTCGTACAACCAAAAGTTTTCAGGGTTTCAAAATCTGCCACATTTGCGCGGGGCTAGCACCCCGTGGACAAGTGGTACCCGCACACTCACTTCGCCAATATGCTCAACAATCAGCGCTCTATCGTTACTTTATTCACGGCGTGGCCCATTTCATGCCCTATGATGGCATGGTGCCGTGCCATTTGCCGCAGGCCAAACAAAAGTCCGTGCAAGGGTACTTGAAAAGCTCCCCGCCATTTTTTACGCCCGATGCGAAAGTTTCAAAGGCCAACGATGTGCGCGCTAGGGAGCTTACACTTCAAGTCAACCGTCCCTCAAGCCCACTAGGTCTTTAGCCCGTGCTCCTTGTTTGAATTTCCGGGCACGTGGCAATAAAACCAAGTGCATACGGCATGCAATCCTCGGTCTCGCCGCCATGTCGACAGCTCGGCGCAACAAACTCGGTGGATGCTAGCGCAATTGTGCAAACATGTTGAGGACTTAGTGTCGAGTAATCTCCCTGCTTGTCGCGACACCATGTGCACCGAGCTACGCGTAGAGGCGTGCATAACCTTCACATGCACGAATTTCGGCCCGCAAAACATGGGCCGCAAATCCAACTAACGTGTGTGCCCATATAAATTGGGGCGTAACGATAGAGGTGTCCATGTCATTTACCAACGCGCCGTGCTTGTGTGTTGTTCTCAAAGTATAGCTCTACCCCCCAATTGAGTGGCATGGCTATCGTGGGAGTGTGTGGCGGGTCATTACATGCGTGCCGCTAGTAACGGACTTCATGGGAAGAGTGTATGTATCCGCTATTTTATAGATACATATTTCATTTTTGTTTTCGTCGTTTTTCTTCTTCTTTAAATTCAATCTAAAATTTTAATTTGAATACTTCAATGTATTGAGAAAATAAGAAATTCTTTAAAAAAAAGCAGTGGAAACCACCAAGCAAAAAGAAGAAACAAGGAAAAAACGAAAGCCCGAGGAGCATGAAGGTATGCCACAACGTCAGCATTGCCCTCCTACAAAGCGTCGGGAAGATAGGAACCCAAAGTATCATGAAGAGCAGCAGAAAGACGTTGCATGAATTCTCGCCGCACACCCCCGCCACTTAAACGCAGAAAAGGAACGAACGAAATGCTGCATACGGACATAATTCAAGTCAGAACGCCAAGAACAAGAGTCATCATGATTTAACAATTTAAAATATTTAAATTTGCGATAGCGATGGCGATGAGACTACTTACAAAAGTAGGTGTATTCCGCGCCATCCTACATTTTTCACATCGCGCGGGGCCATCAACAGGCACAATACACAGATATTTATTTCTATGCTTCCCAGCAAATACAGGTACTGAGATCGCACCCGTACCCGTATGGCACCAATGCTCCAGTCAACGCAGAGACTCGTCGCACAGTCGTCGTTACATAATTGGGCAACAAGGTGGTCGGCATCACGCGAGCAGCGAATGGCGTATCGAACTGCAGGCTACCAATTCCGCCTGGGACTCCAAGGTTTTGGCCCTATGCAGAGTACAGTATAACTATTAAATATAGGACCTCTACGAGCGCGTGGGCCGCTCTTTCCCGGGGCGAAGCGATGCCCGACCAAAGGTGCGTCTGCCCCCTTCTCTGATGCCGTTCACTACTCCAAAGGTAGGTGCCACGACGCAGCGCCGCGCTCCGCGTCCGTCTGAGCTTCAGTGCTGCCCTTGTCGCATGCAGGCTGGGGTCGACGAGCAAGAGCTCCCCAACCTCTTCGGGAAGTGGGAAGCACACACCGCAGGTTGGGAGCGGCGGCGGCGGCCGAGGGCGTCTCGAGAGCGGAAGCCCTCTACACCCGCTGCACCCGCACCCGTCGCACCCACAGCAGCACCACGTCGACGCCGTAGTGGCACGAGGGCTAGCGACGCGGCTGCGGGATATGGGCGCTCTTCCCGCTACGCCCCCTGGGTCTGACCCCTCCATGGAGGCGCGCTTGAAGCGGGTTGCCGAGCTGGGTGCGAGGCTACGAGAGTTGAACGTCTCGGCGTCCGGACTGCAGGAGGTCTCGGTGGTAGCATCAGGCGAGCGACAGCCGCAGCACCAGCCGCGTTTCAACAGCCCCGCCCCACCCACGACATCCAACAACCACACACGCTTCCACACAAACTCTACAAACTTTTCCCCCGTCGTTTCCGCTGCGGACACGTCGCTGTATGGGTCGCCTTACGACGGCCACGGTCAGCAGGCTGACGTGGCCGGCACCTCGCAGCACGTCCTGTCGGCCCCACTCACTCTCCGCCGAGAAGGCCGACTCAGGTGACGAGGCGCAGACGTGGGTCGTGTGTGGTGGTGTTTTTTTGGTAGGATTGGAGCGTGGGGAGGGTGTTATTATGGGTCTGAGGTCGCGGGTTTGTTGGTGAAGGGTGTGGGTGCAGGAGCTGAGAACGGATAGGCAGCGACTGGAGGAGGCGCTGTTCCAGGCGGCGGAGGGGGTTGACTCGGCACGGCAGCGCTCGCTGGAGCTGCGCAGCGCACTCGAGGTGCGTCGCTGGGCAAGAGGGCAAATAAAGCCCGCGGTTGTTGTGGTTGACGGCGGGTAGGTGTGGCCGTGTGGGGGCTGAGGGGGGGGGTGGTGCGGTGGTGGTACAGGTGAGGGTGGAGGAGCTGCACGCGGAGCGCGACCGACTCGAGGCGGAGTGTCAAGAAATGGGCGCGACGCAGAGCCGCATCGTGACGCTCGAGGCCATGATGCGGTACTGCTCTCCCACACGGAAACGTCTCTCTGTACACATAATCAATCATTGCTCGGCAGTTGGTAGAACGTGAAAGAGCGATAGGTTGAGCGAGCTGTCTTCGAGGGATGATGTTGGTGCCGTTTGATTCGAGTTTTCTCTTCTTAAAAGTCTAATTGGATTATCATATCCTCTGAAGTCCATTTGTCGATGATTGGATCACTAAATCTTATTGTCTGTAGGCGTTAGTGCTATATCTGTCCGACTAATCAATAATGCTGATCAATAGTTATACAATATAACCGTAAGGTACGGGTACTTCGGTTAATGTGGTGTGTTGGTAGGGACCTTGAGATGCGGGCGCAGGAGCAGGCGTCTGCCAGTCGAGAGCTTGAGGAGGAGGCGCAGGGCGCGGTGCGGCGGGGGGCACTGGCTGAGGAGGCGGCATCCGCGGCGGAACGCTCTGCGCAGCGGCTGCTTGAGGATAATGAGGCGCTGATGGCGGACAACCAGGCGCTGCTGGACGCGCGCCGAAAGTCGGACGAGCACCTGATGAGGCTGCGGGTGCGGAGCTGCCAGATATCCAACAATAACACCTGGCATTTACATATGGATACCGAACTTTACACGCGCGCATCCTGCACATATGAATACATATTACGAGTTTCATATATTTACATTGTCTGCCAATAATGAACAGCATCGTTCATGAAGTAAAATGTGAAATGTGTTTGTGTGATATACCAGGCACTACTAGAGCGTGTTTTGAAAGAATGCCAATAACGATGATAGCTATTTTTTTGGCGGCACTATGATGCATTTGCAAATCAATGGGGGATCAACACAAATGAAAGTTTTGCCACGAGAATGCCATTTTGTAGCAGCTCTGATGTATACAAAATTTTGCTTCATATTCAGCATATAAGCCTGTAATTCACTATATATTATGAATTCAGTATATATATGCTGAATATACTTTATTCACACAGTATTTTCAGCATATGTCGGCATCAAAGGCAAACTACTGTGTGAATGGCTGTACGGGCTGCTTACGCTTTTTTCATACTTAGTAATGGCGAGCAACTGTTGTCGCGCGACTGCGTGTTTATTCAGGAAGAGCTGGCGGCGGAGAAGGCGCGCACGGGCGAGGCCGGCGTGAACCGTGAGATACTCGAGCGCCGGCTGGGGGAATTGGAGGAGGCGCTGGCGGGGAGCCGGCGGGAGACGGCGGCGGAGCAAAAGCGGGCGGTGCATTTGAGCCAGCAGCACGTGAGCATGCCGCGCTGTCATTTCTCAATGGATCGGATCATGCTTCTGTCGGATGTTCCGCTATATCACATTCTCGGATTGCATCGGATTGAATTCTCTGATAGTCGCCATATTTGCATCCGTGCGCGCTTGCACGCACACTCTGGGGATTTGTGGCTTTTAGAAAGCCTTAATCCCTAACTTCGCATCTGAGTTGCGGGCCCGTTTTGCGTCGTGATATGTAGGCGACGAGTCAGAGTCGGACGGCAGCGCAGCTATCGGAACTGGAAGCGCGTTGCAACGCCGCCGCTTCCGCCTTGAAATCCGAGCGTCAGGCCGCTGCCGATGCTAACGCGGCGCTAACCAAAGCAGAGACGGACCTCGGACAAGTCCGCGGGGAGGCAGCGCGGCTGAAGGACGACCTTGAACTCGCGGAAAAACAGGCGGCGGGCGACAGGGAGCTGGCTGCCGAGGAGCAAAAGCGAACGTACCAGCAGGTCCGGCCGAATCGGTATTGTGAGATATGAACCGACACAATGCGGTATTTTTAGGTTCAAATCTGATAAACAATAAAGTTTCGACAGCGAATCTGACCAAATGTCCTGACGCAAGCGGAGTAGTAAATATTTTCATCATTTGTTCAATTATTTGATTCGTAAATGTCTTCTCTATAGGGGTAGGAGATACATGAACGACATGGTATGCAGAAATTAATGTGGTACAGGTACATGTACCGGTGTTCGAATTAATACCTCAAGCCCATCAATAACACTTAAGGAATAAAATAAGAACTTTGAGTTGTGCCTTAAACGAATGCATTGTCGCGATACAATAAATACACATCGGTCGTTGTTGAGACGATAGAGGCAACTAACATCACTCGAAGAATAGTTCAAACCGACTCCTCGCTCGATAGAGGCGGTATGATTTGAATGCGCTTGCTTTCAGAGAATCGTACGGCGCTTGTCACGCAAACTATCAAACAAAGCCCTGGATGGTGTAGAAAAATGCCCTAAAAACTGGGTAGGCTCCGGCAACAATGTTGAGAGTTAACAGAGAGATAACATAAGCAAGAGTTTGCACGCGCTCTTATTTTCCATGAGTCGTCGCGATGCATCGCAGGTGGCGGTATAATTTGCATGCATGATTTCAAACCGTATTAAGTAAAATTGTTTCAAACCATGGACAACTCCGCATGGCGTGGCACTGTTCCGTTTCCGTGCCCCTGGGTTTAACCTTTCCTGGATCAAGTGTAATAGCGCGTGTTGGTATATTCTGTGATTTACTACCAGTGCTCGGAATAATCCCCCAAAATTTTCACTATCCCGTGCACATGTAGCGCTCTGGCGCAAATCACCCATATTGTGTCCATGCTGCGTATCAGGTTGCGGAGCTGCAGGCGGAGCGCGATAGTGCGAGGGCGGAGCTGGCAGAGGCTCGGGCAGCACTCGAGGCGGTCCGCAAAGAAAGCTCTGAGCGGCAGGCCACCGTGGACGCCCTTAAGCTGTCCGCGGAAGATAATCGCGGAGAGTTCGAGGGCGTCGTGGCCGAGCGCGATCGGTTAACCGCGAAGGTAAAGAGCTTGCAGGCGTCGGCGAATAGAGAATGGGAGCACGCGCAGGAACTGGCGGGAGTGGTTGAGGAACTGCGGGAGCAGGTGAGGCTGGGCTCGGCCTATCCGATTGTCGCATTTGCCATTCCATGCAGTGTTGATATCGTACCGATTCTTCTTCAATGTGACAATATAAGATTGCGATACTATATTTTGTTTTCTCAATACAGTTACTGCCAAAAGAAACGTACTGCCTGCTCGTTTAAGTGTCCCCGCTTTCACGCCAATACATTGTATATTTCAACACAGTCCGGGAGTTATAAATGCACATTTCTTACAAGAAAAAGCAGTGGAAAGTAGAATCCACCAAGGAAGGAGGGAAAACTCACAGGCCTGTAATACATGTCCGGGTGTCACACTTCATTGGTATCCACTTTGTGAACATTATCCGCAGCACGAACCCTTTCAGGTTGAAAGTGTTGCAATATTCATTTATCAAAACAAAACCGTAATTACATACATAAACATTGAGAACAACTGAAAAGAAATCTTCGTGCGGACAATCGAAACCAACAATCGCGTCGCGCATGATGAATATTGGTTTGGCGAGTGGGATCAGGCTCGGCAATCACCACACTTGCCGTTGCTCTATCACGACACTAATTTTACATGTACGGCCATGCACAAAGTGACGGCATTCTCCATCGTGTGTGAATTTGCTCCGTTTTATTACAAAACAAACAAAACAACCGCCTGGTTTCACGAGTCGCTCTCGCTTCTCGTCGTGGTTTAGGTTTTCTTTCAACACTGACCAAGAACCTGCAGTCTACTTATCGTGAGCTGCCGAACGCGCACCAATTGAGATCCATTCCTCGAAACCAACGACCGCTATTTTCTGGGTTTGGTTTTGGAAGGCTGCCCAACAAACGCCCACCCACCCAGCCTGCTGCTGCTGCTGTTGCCGTGCGCAGGTGGAGGAGCTGGTGGAGGAGAAGGACGCACTGAGGGGAGATTTGGCGGCGGAGCAGCGCTTCAACCACGAGCTAGGCGACATCATCAAGGCGCTGCGCGCGCAGGTGGAGGGGCAGCCCTTCCCCTGACACCGCTTAGCATCGCCGGAGTGCGCTCGCGGCGGGCCGGTCCAACGGCGGAAGGACAACATTTAGAATATACGCAAATTAAAATAATTTATATGTTAAAATTGGCTTTCCGTTCGCATGCAACAGTTCGGCAAAATACGATACTACGATGTAAATGGATATTCGTTACAGCACGCAGGCCAGAGTGTCATGCGGTTGGCACTATGATTGCCTTGGGGGAGAGGGGTGGGGGGGGGGGGGTGGGGGAGTTACGAGTCACGGCAGCGAGGCTGCGTTGGCGAGGTGGGCGTCGATGAAGGTGCGGGAGCGGAGTGCGAGGTCGTCTGAGTCGTCCCACATTTCGCGCCACACGGCGAGCGTGTTGGAAAGGTCGGGGCTGACCACGCGGGAGGAGAAGCTCTCAAAGGTGATGGGACCACTGCGCGCACACGATGCAGTCTGAGCCGTCACTCCCTCTGCAGCAGTGCTTGATGATTTTGAATTGTTGCAAATAATGTAAGTAAACATTTTTTCTTTGCCAACTCGCGAGCACCACTTTTTATAATGCATTCCATTATGAAAGAGGATTTAGTCGTGGACACATAATATTCTACCGTGATTTCTATCTAAAAAATGTACGGGTCATTGTCATTGTCACCGAATTAGATGACATTCGTTGGACATTGAACAAACGCACTCTAACGAATGGCCTATTTATCGTTTTTTACCCCTTTTCCCGTCGTTGTGTCTCTGGTATTTCTTGTAATTCCATATGTCTGACAAATGCAAGTACGGGTAAGTACCTTTTTCTGCTGCCAAGATATTTCAGAGCAGAGAACAATTGAGTACAATGAAATGGTTTTAGGCATTTGGTTTTGCGAGCATTTGGTTCCTTTCTAATTAAAATTATCAATTCTTTTGTAAGCTTAAAAAACGGCAGCAAGGGCAGCAAATTCAACCACATTATCGGGAGCCCCCCCTCCCCCCCCCCCCCTCACAACTGTTTATTTTTCATACTATATAATTCATTTTACTGATAGTCTGATTAATAACCGCGTCAAATGAGTCGAGTTATGTATGAAAATCGCTTCGAAATTGTGATTTTGATTCCACCGCCTTTTGGCCCTGTCCGTGCTCATGTTGTTCTTCTTGTAATCCACATTCCAGCTCAAGTAATAGAATAAAACTCGAGAAGGAAGGCGCAAGCAGTCTCGACTCTTGGGGGCGGGGGGGGGGTTATACGGGTACCTGTAGCCGGTGGTTACCAAGGTGTCGAAGAGGCCTCGAAAGTCGACCGAGCCAGTGCCGAGGTAGCCACGGTGCGACTCGCCAATATGAACGTACCCGAGCCGATCACCGCACGCGCGAACGGCGTCCGACATACTGCGCTCCTCGATGTTCATGTGGTATGTGTCCAGATGGACCATCACGTTGTCGCGATCGACGTCGGAGATGAAGTCCATCGCCTGGGCGGCCGTGTTAAGCAGGTTGGTCTCGTAGCGGTTGACAACCTGTAGCCCATTTTGAATAATCAAAAGATCAGTGTTTCTTTATCACTCGTACCCTCTTGGTCCCTCCCTTTTTCCCTGTCCGGACTCATGTTGTTCGTCTTGTAATCCATTTCCTCTTGGTCCCTCCCCCATTTTTCCCTGCTCACGTCCTTATCGTGCTTCTTGTAATTACATTGAGTGTTAGGTTTTTCCCCTCCTTTCTTCTTTTTCCTTGGTGGCTTATGCTGCTTTTCTAATAAAAAATGTCTAATTACATTTTGCGTTTCTTTATTTGTCCTTGAAAATAAAATATTCTTCTTTCCGTGGTTTCTTACGGATTTATTTGAAAGGAATTTCAGAATTCAACAAAAGTATTATTGAAGTTACCGATGGGTCTGTTAAAAATTCGACTTGCCGCAGAGGAGGTTTCCGAGCAATGTCCACAGCAGTATCGCTGCACCCAGATTCATCCGTGCGCAATAAGAAATTATACCGAGATTAGCGGCGATTGGCACCCGTTTAATTCCGAGTAAGGAAACAGTTCCAGGACATCCACGGCCTTCTGAATGTTAACGTGAGCCGAGAAGTGCCTAGCCTTCATGTATCGAAAATGCATTGTCAGGATTTGCGTAGCGTTGGGCCAAAGCGGAGTGATGATGCTGTGCTGGACTACTGGTACTTGCCTCCAGTCCGAGCGTTATGCCCCGGTCCGCAGCGACGTCCGCGACCTCGCGGATGGCAGAGACGCAATTCTTGCGCGCCAATGACGTCGGCGGAGCGGGATACTTTTGTAGCGCGCAGTATATGACGCCGCAGACATAGGCGGAGCCCATGCCTTGCGCCACCTGCAGATACGACGGAGGGGTAGGTCGGTGCACCGTCGACACCGTCGACAAAGGTACTATCGAGGGGGGCGGGGTGAGGGGTTGCCTGCAAAGCAAAAGCGATACACGGCTCCCATAGCACCTTGACCGCTGCCTTGAGCTCCTCGACGCCACGACGAACACACTCCGAGTCCTCAGAGTTTATGTCTTTATCCGGTGGCAGCCCCTGATGATCACGTCAATAGGTGCGTGTGTGATAGCGCAGTCATATATGCACCGGAAGACCGCAGCGCGAGCAGCAACGCGGCGGAATGACAATCCCAAGCACATAAATCAAGTATGATATTATAAACTCACAAGGCTGTTGGCCACAGCCATTCCTGCCTCTTCCAGTGCTCCGCGGGTGCGATCCGTCTTATCAAAGAAGGTAGTCGGGTTAAGAGTGGCAACTGCGTCAAATAGAACAAGCAACATCGTAACAGTGAGCACAGGCTAAGAAGGTTAGAAGAGTCCATACGCCGAGCTGTTACATATGGTGCTATGCTAGCGATGGGGTGAAGTTTCGAGGTGGTTAATAGTGGAGGAGCGAGGGATCATCAACCTTCGACGAGGTCGTAGCCCGCTGTCTTGGCGCCGTTGATGGCCAGTCTGCGAAAGAAGTGCGCATTTAGTATTTTACGCGTGTACATAAGCAACACATCCCGAGTTCACCCGCCGTGTCTTGGCTCGGACCCCTCATCGTCATTATTGCAGTTTGGGATTTAGCTTCCGCGCATTCGCACCTCATTTCGTCCTCGCTCCAACCCCCAGCCCAAACCATTGAGTGCGCTCCTATTAGGTTGGAATACTTGGCAGCGAGTAGTTTATGTGATGTGCTGCGGTTCGAGTGATGAGCCTGAGACAGCATCGACCGCCGTGGTGTCCCGAAAGAAAGGCCTGGGACTGTCGGCGCACATTGTGACGTTGCAAGGAAGGTGAGAGGCATTACGCCCTCCTCAGGGTCACAATGACGTAGCTGGTATGTGAACCCCGACTCAGCTCTGGGCTGGTGTGAGGTGTAACGGAGGACGGAACTCAGTAGCAAGGGGGTGATGGCCAGTGCGAGTTACAGTGTTGTTGACGCATACACCGTATGTATGTACGGCCGTGAACGCAATCCTTGCAGTGCCGGTATAATACTACGACTGAAGATAATGCCGGTACGATATCCCGATATAATCTATCTTTATTGGTATAGTACCGCTTACCTATTTAGTATCCGGGTATAATACTCTTTGCAACTGAGCGCCGTGTAGCGGTGACGGGAAGCAACTTCTCTTCAAACCAGGTAACGAAGAGATGGGTGTCCATCCACCCGTTGGCATGCACTCATAGAGATGCCTTGGCAAACTAAGTAGACTCCATGCATGCGGGCCTTGAACTCCAAACTGCCCCACCATTTATTATCATTTCTTTCCCTTCACCACGAAATGCGGCGGCATGAAGCTTCCATAGGCGAAGACCACAGGTAGAAGGGTCATTGAAATCCTAACTTCATTACAAAGGGTGTGCGAGCGCCTCGCACCCTTTGATATCAACACCATGCTAGGTCTTCTCTCCGGTGTCGGATTTGTCTCGTCTAGGTTGTAGATAATAGCCGCTTGCATCTCGGGGTAGCGCTCCACCCGCTCATGCATGATGTCATATAAAGACTTGACTGTTGTGATAGAGACTTTCCACCTCTTAGGGTCCAGGGTCTCCGATACCCGGCTTCTGATAATGTCCCTTTTGATGTTTAGGAAAGAGCGGTACCAAGAGTAGCGGGGTTGGCTGTTCTTCACCCATGTCTAAGTCACAAGTTGGTCCTCCTTTCCATGCTCCCTCTTGATCACCTCCATAATAGCAAGTTATTTAACGCGTGTGAATAGATAACCAGCGCTGCAAACCAACGTATGAATAGCCATGCAAGCAATACATGAATATCCATCACTTTTTTACCTCACATGTGCATGGTTTAGTTGGGCACATCCCCTCCTATGCATGCTTCAAGACAGTGTCCACAATAGTCCTCTTGTCATCACGGCTCAACACATGGACTGCACCATCACGTTTACTTGTCTCAAAGTAGCCGGGCTGTGCGAAGTATCTTGCAAGGGTCACACGAGGTAAAACCCATCCTTAGCAACTTACCGCATACTAATGCACTCAATCTTGCTCTTCGATGCCGCGGTATCTTGAGCATATTGCCATGCCTATTCATGTAGCGCCCCATCCATATCTTCATAGCTCCACCGCTTGTAGGCACGCGGCAACGTCCCCTTTCGGCAGCACCTTACGACTCGACGGACTCCGTTCATTCCCCGCAGTAAAGACGACAGTGACGAGCATAGATAGGGCGAGTAGTAGGGACACACACGCACATGGGGTCGAGGCCGAGAGCACATGTCGGTGTGGCGGTTAGCCTTCGAAAAGCTAACTGCAAACACAAATCTGTTGTGTTATGTTCTGTCGCTGCTCTGTCGCTAGATGGAAGTGCAAATGGAGGGAGAATTGAGAAGATGTCTTACTGTTAGTGTTTAAGAGTATATTGTATTTAATCAAAGGGAATTGTTAAAATGTTATATTACCTCCCTCTACTGCACAAGGCTTAAATACCTTTCCGCCTAGATAGCTTGCACATGCTCTTGCTCGGTCCTCGTGCTAGGTGCTAGGGCTTTCCAACCGTCATCGACAGACAAGCGATGCGGCTCGTCCAATTTGGGGAATCACATTCTGCATTGGAAACCTCGTTTGGCGCGTCATTTGGCTAGTTAGATTTACTGCGCGTACATGTACGTACTGGGAGGCACTAGTAGTACAGTACGCATTAGAACCCTCGCGAAATTGCGGCAGCGACGTATCCACGTTATACGTCCTTCCGATGGAAAAGCACGAATTGTAATTAGTAACGAGTACATGTAAAATGTCATGTAATGTAATGTTGCATGACTGTACTCGTCACATCGGCCTTGACCGAAAGGCGCCAAACGCCGCGCTATAATGCTCCGCCCCATTGACCCGATGATGTTCGCCACTCGCACAAACATCCTTCCTTAATGTCAGAGCGGCATTGGGTGTGAGTTGGAGCTAGTCGCCGCCCCTTGCTTGCGCCTAGTTGCTACTGTAAAACTTTTTGAGTGGGTTGGAGGGGATTCCGTCCATGCATCGCCCATCTGTCCCCAAGCATCATTTGCTCGTTTGAAATTGGATGATGCCGGTCAAAGGCTCTCTGAACATCCCCAGAACTGCAGTCTTCTCGTCACAGATTCAGAATTTAAATTTGATGTTTCTACAAAAAGTTATAGCTGTTTTTCAAAGATTTCGTTCCAAGTTCATGGTGTTCCAAATTATCCACATTTATCCTTAATTATTAGCGTTCTGATCAGCACAGGTACATGCACTATTCCGAATATATAGTATCATTAAATTACTTAGTTGATAAGTCATATATGAGGTATACACCCCTCCACAAAACTATGGACACTCATTATGCTCAACAAAAGCTAGTAAATTAGATCACGTTCCCTTTTCACTACGTCAAGCATGACGACACCAAGATACCACCAAAGTGTATTACAGCCGAAAAGCAAGCAGTTAGCCGTCATTCGGTATGGTCATACGCGAGTTTAGAGCGGGTGTTGTCGATGGAGTTTGTCGAATTTAGCCATTTTACCTACTAGCAATTATCTAAACGGCACATGTCGGGCATTGCGCAAGCGCTCATACCAAGCCGAATATTGCCCAGTGACACACTTCACTCAATTTTGGGGGACTTGGAGGGGGTTTGGAGGCGCGGATACCGTGTTGAATGCGCGAGGTTTGGTTTGCGGGTGTGTGAATGGAGCATGCATGGAAGTTCACGCCGCATGCACGGGTGATGTAGTGGGAAAACAAGCAAGTAAAACCCACTTGGTGCACTCTATAAGTGCTAAAATGGGCGAGGGCAATTAGCATTGGCGAGGGGTGAGCTTCAACTTGACCGTTTGGGACGCATGGGCGATGGTGTTTGGGATGCTTGGGTATGTGCTTGTGCCAACCACACCGCCCCATGTGTGTGGTACACGTCGGGAATTTGGCATGTAAATAAAATGGAATGTAGAATTGGTAAACATGTATCGACGAATAACCCCGCACAAATACCTCACGAGGTGACCAACCTTCGACGGGTGTTGCTAGGCACTATTGTGTGGAGCTCATCTTGGGCCGCGACACGCCTACATACCGAGGTCGGATTCACCGGGTATCGACCCCGCGACCTACTGTGAATTAGGCGTGCGCTTTAACGCGTCGGAAAAGCAATTGTTGACATATGCGGCTACATTCCACATTTACACCGAACTGCGACGCTACCACGGCCCCCCTCTGGAGATCTCCCGGACCGCAGCCCGGCTCCGAAACCAATGTGGAAGGTGGGCTCATATTGGGACGTGACACATATACAAACCGAGGTAAGACTCGCCGGGTATCGAAAAAGCGACCTACTAGGTGTAATGCGTGCACTTTACCGCCCCGTCGGAAAAGCATAATCGACATATGCAGCCACATCCCGCACATGTGCCGAAATTCAACACAACCGCTCAGCTTTGGCGGAATATTGTGGAAAATGGAACATCTTCCCGAAATTTCATTTAGGATTTATAAACCTGTGAGTAAATGCGTTCGGCGCGTACTTAAAAGGCGCGTCCAACAGTACATGCTTTAAATCGTTTTGAGCTCACTTAAGTAGGTTGTGATTGTCTAAATATGTTGGCATAACTCAACTTGCCCTTGTATTCTGTGTGGTAGTTTTGGTCCCCCTCACACGCCCTCGAGGTGACGGGAGACCTCGACTAGGAGGAAAAGTCGCGTCGGGAGGAGCGGTTACGACCTTGAGGCGGGGCTTACGGGATGCGACGGCGGGATCGACGAGCGACCGCGTAAGGAATTTTTTTCGCTAGCCTTTCCCTTCTTTTCTCTTGCAAGACCGAAGTCACGCGGGACCTAGATTAGGCTGGCTTGCTGCCCCTCTCGAACGGTTCGGTCCGTTCGAGAGGGGTCCGTCGCACCCCGGTTCGGTGGGAGCGGGCCGTGCATCGTGAAGGTCGAGCTGCAGTTTCATTTTGC
>JAPMLY010002439.1:0-20000 GCA_026401115.1 Tetraselmis chui
CCAAAGCAAAAAGTACATGGAACCGGGTACCTTGGTACCGACCGTCGCACAAGAAGGACGCGCAGCACCGCCGCCCCCGGCCCCGGCCTCACCTCTTCATCGTCGCTGGCAAAGGGGTCATCTTCAGGGATGGACTTGGCTTTGCGTAGCAGGTCCGGGTTCTTCAGGAGGTCCGCTGAGAGGGAGGGCTCGGAGCGTTTGTCTAGACTCGCCAGCCGCGCCATCCGCCGCTGCTGAAGCCAATCGCCATTTTTATCATTTTTATGCGCTCCGTCCTCGCTACCGGAATGGGTACCGTCCACTAGCTCCCCCTCCTCGTTCACGTCCACTCGCCGCCCTTTAGCAGCGATGACGGGTGCTAGCGCATACTGCACGGCAGTAGAAGCGAGCCACATACTCAACGTCACCGGACAACAAACTTAGAACGGCAGCAGGAGTGGCTCTCGCGCTGCGATACGAATGCTGGTAGTGCGGCGGTAAGGTAAGATATCATCATATCACAAATTATTAATAGACATCAGTATGTGTTGTGGTTCTTCGAGACCCTCGGTTAGGAAGTAGGCGGCAAGCAGTCCGTTGTCGCGTGAAACCACGAAAGCAACGGACTCAAGCCACGCGCAACTCTACCGCAGCGAATAATGATACAGGTCTTAAAAGAATTTTTTAGGGGGGGGGGGGGGGGGGGGGGGTGGGGGGGGGGGGCAAGAGAAAGGCTGAGGGGAGTTGACAAGATTGTACCTGATCAATCAGCTCCGGGTGCTTTTTCATTTGCGCCTGTTGATATTCGGCAACGAAGCCCATGCCGCGGTCCGTGCTGCTGCCGCACCCCATTGCAGAGCAAAAGTGAACGCGGCGCCACAGTACAACTAGCGACTCTCGCCTAACTTGTGATCTTCACCAATCGAAATAAACGAGAATCGGAGGGTGGCGAAGAAATACTCTAGCTTATCGGGGAGATAGCCCGGCTTCTGTAGTAGGAGCGGTTCAAGTGATGAAGCGCTGTGTCTGGCGCGACCGACACTACACACGTCAATCTTTATTTGCGGCCATGCCGCGACTGTTTTGTGCAGTACTCTTTTGTGCAGTCGCTAAAGCTACAGTACTGCGCGGTGATTATGAGCGCGCCGCCTCGTTCACTACGGCATTTGAAGTACAGTACTGTACTTGTGTTCCATTACGGATACTTCAACAGCCCAAAATCTACAAAGGATACCCGTACCTGTAGTGACTACCCGTCAATTGTAAGGATTGTCGCAAAAACTACAGTACTACGCGCGGATGAGGAGCGCCGCCTACGGGTAGTTCACTACGGCATTTGAAGTACGGTACTGTACTTGCGTTCCTCTACGGATACTTCAACAGCTCACCATCGACAAAGCATACATGTACCCGTAATGAATACCCGTCATTAGAAGTTCTTGATTGAAGAATACTACTTTTTTAATCGTGATTTTGCTTGGTGATGGTCTCCGCCGCTATTTCTTGTAAGAATTTCACATATCAAGAATACTGCTCTGATTCTAGACTCCCAGTTCAGCTTGCAAAACGCCGCCCGTAGAGGATGCTTCTTATAATTGAAGTGCCTTACAAGAAAAAGCAGCGGAGACCACCAAGCATAAAGAAGAAATGAAGGAAAAACCTAAGCCCGAGGAACAGGAAGGCATGCCACAGCATCAGCACTGCCCTCCTGCAAAGCGTCGCGAAGATAGGAATCCTAAGTACCATGAAGAGCAGCGGAAAGACGTTTCAGGTTGAATTACGTGCTTCTTGAAATCCAACCTGTAGAGGGTGCAGGTGCGGGCTTACCTGCAGTCCCATATGCCGGGGGCGCAGAAAAACATACAGGTAAACATACAGCCACATTGACATCGCATTGTTGCTACAGGTACGGGTACTTCCCTAGTGTAGGCGGTGGCGTGGAAAATTGAAGAATTCATCCGTATGTTCTGCTGCCGGTGACGACTATAAATGTAGCGGATTATACATATATATACAGCGACTAGCTAATATTTGTGGTACTCGCTGATTTCGACCGGCCGGGGCAACCTACGATACAGGTGGCGCCGCTACCGGTGCGCAGCTCACCCCGGGCCGGAATGGCATGTGATGCAATTCAGATTCACGAGGCTTCGCACACCGAAGCCCTAAAGCGCCTTGCAATATATTGTGCCGTGACCTCATTCTTGACGCACCCTGGGTATTTTTGGTACGAGAGCAGGTCGCAGATTTTTTTTGCTTACAAGAAGAACCAGATGAGCACGGACAGGGAAAGTGGGAGGGGAAACAAGAGGGCAAGAGTGACAAGAGGATCACGGAATCCAAAGCACAGCAAAAGGAAAGCACTACAGAGCAGGTCGCAGGTTAGGTATGTAGACGCTTTTTTTTTTTTTGCTCGAACAAATATGAAAACGATTAATTGTATATATCGGTTGGGGTACAGGTACCTGTACTGATGCAGTTTTTCGGATAGAGCGAATGTTGTTCGAACAGAACCCCCCCGCCCCCCCCCCCCCCCCCCCCCCCCAACGCAAGTTTTTTAAGGCCCATTCATATCTGTCTTTCTACTGCGGGTGAAACAAAGATATGACGAAAGGGGGTTCTGTTCTGCTGATATTGTTTTGGTGGTTTACACTTCTTTTTTATAAAATGAAAAATACAAGAAGCACCCCAGGAACTTAGACAGGGAATAAGGGGGGGACCAAGGGAGGGAGATGTTTACATTGGTTTTGTTGTAAGACAATAGATAAGAAGTGCTGGAAATCGTATGTGGTTAGGCCAAGTGGCGGACTACGAGAGGAGCCGTGATTATTTGGGTGTGCGAGGATCGAGAAGGGACCGTCGACGACTTGAGCGAGGGTTTTTTCGCATGCCTTTCCCCCCCGATTTCGCCACGATCGGAGTCGTAAATGAGCATAGGTCAAGTAGGCCCGACTCGACAAGCTCATGTTGATGAGCTTGGCCGATCAACGCCCCCGCCGCGGCTGGAGCGGGCCCCGTATCGTAGAGAATAGCGACATTTTATATTTCATAGTCGTATGAAGTACTTGCTTAAGCATATGTTTTAGATGGCATCGCTACTGCCATTGTAGAGGTTGGGATTAGTAGTGGTTCACGATCTAGCCTCATCATATGAGTCCTAGTATGGTGCTGTTGAGAGGGCCCAAAGACAACAACCGGTTTCACCCGGTATTGTTGTAAACAATTTCATTTCATTTCATTGCTTAAAACCCGTTGGTATACAATGTCGTGTTTTTTTGTGTGAAAGCGTCGGTGAGCATGAACCATAATTACTGCGCAAAAACGGCGTAAGAACAAAGCTCGGATGGCAAGGATACAAGCAACCATATTAACACAGCCACCATGCACAATATCACAACATAAGAGCAACCGAGACGCGTTGCATTATTTCTTCGTGCACGCCCTCCATGAATCGAACACAACCGATTGAAGTAGACCGACGAATAACAAATTCAATTAATAAAGCATACGGTTCCCAACTAAGGCACCGTGTCGAAGGAACCCGCATGCTTTGGAGAATGTGAATGAACCGCCATTGAAGTCGCAAATCGGCCAATAAGCTAAACTCCAAGATGGCCGGTGTAGCTCATTCGAGCGCCGACCCATCCCTAGGTGTTGTGGTCAGTAGTACTTTAGCGGTACTTTGGAATTTATTACGGTGTTAAGTAACGGTAGGATACGTTTGTTGCCTAATCGATACTACATATTCAAGCTCATATACCCTAGAATACCTTTTTTGTTTTGGGAGCGGGATCTATATCTCACGATTATTATTGCGGGGAACATGGTATGGACGGGTTTGCGGCGGAAGGCGGACATTGGAGCTAGTGGCGGACAACCGGCAAGCAACGCCATGGGAGGGCGCTCGTTGGACGACGACAGGCCATGTGGATATCGAACATACCCTGGTGGCGAGGCACGACGCGAAGCATGCCGAAGGAGAGTCTTAGTCGGAGGAGCGACACGGTCTAGTGGCGGAGGCCCTCAAGATAGACCGCCGCTAGATGAACCCGGTACGGCGGGCTTCGGTTATGATTTACGTACCCCACATATTTTAAGTAAGGAGGGCGACCTAATCCATGTATTCGACACCCCCCTCCCCCACCCTGTCGGTACCCAAACATGTGAGGAGTGCCTCATGGCTCAAGCGGTGGGCTTACCGTGACGGCACAACGCCCGAAAAGGCGATCTCTTAGCAACGTAAATCAGCGGGAGAGGGTACGGGCGCATGCATCGAAATCATTTAGGTGTTGGAAAGAGAATACGACGGACCGGGGATAGGATAAAATCTGGCGCGGAGGCACGACCCGGAGGCACGCTTCTCAGACAAGGGATGTAATTTGAATCGGAACCGTAGCCAACCAAAGCGAGGGGGTTTCTGCCTCCCTCCCCCTCCCCCCCCCTCCCCCCCCCCCCATCTCTAGCATGACGGGAGTCGCACATGTGCATGTCTTAAGTAGGCCCGACTCGACGCAGCAACGGCGGAGGTTTCGCGCTCTTAAACTTGTCGGCACTCACCTTCACCTCTTCGGGATGGGCGTAGGTTGCCCCGAAGCCGTGCCGAGCATGGCACAGTAAGGGGCTATGCGGGATGAGTCGACAAGTGCGATCCGTGTGATCACTGGCTATAATGCAACCATGTTCGGTGGCTTTTAAATAATGTACACAATAGCGTCAAGATCTAGCGATCGGCCCGTTTAATATTTTTTCGCGAAGTGATACCTTCATATCCTCTGTCATAGAGGAGGGGAGAGAAATTTCGGTGGAATATTTTTTGGCAAGGATGGTACGGGCGGATCAGCGGCGGAGCAAGGGGGCGTCGGAGCAAGCGGCGGCAGCCGGGAAGTGGCGCCATGACAAGGCGCTCGCTGGACGTCGACACCGCTCATGAAGTCAAGGGGGTGGAGCGCAACCCCAACAATGTTGGAGGACAACCGCGGGAAAGGAGCGGCATGGTCTAGCGGCGGAGCTCATCAACTTTTGTCGCCACAGGAAAAGTAATATATACAAAAAGTTTTAAGAAATGTCCGTACCCAACACGGATTTCCGAAGGTGTTATAAACGGACAGCGAAGGTCAAGGAGCATGAGCTAGGAATAAGCTAGCGCGGAGGCAAGAGAGCCTATCGCCTTCCTATTGTCTATGGTCGCCCCCCCCCCCCTCCCACACACGCGCACTCATGTCCTTGAGGCGAAGATGGACCTACGGTCGGTGGACAGTATTGAGCGGAGGAGCGGCGTGAACCTGGGTACGGGAGGACGAGGCTTAGTGGCAAACCCGTCAATGGAATATTGAAGGGGATTTTTGTAGGCCTTTCTCCTCTATTTTTTCGGCGAGATTGGAGTCACGTAGGACCTATGTTAGGCCTGCATGCCTCACACCTCGAACGCTGGCCGACATGAGTATGAGAGCCCTCATAGCGGTGAATAGCAAGCCGTGCACCGTAGTGGACTATCGATAGTATCAGCTTGCATTATAGACAAATGCACTACGCATTATATGTGTTTTATGTTATCATATTCGCACAGTTGTTATTGTTTAGTCGGCAATGGTCATGTTTTTTATCTATTTGTGGAAGGCGTCACTATTGGCCTCTTACATAATTTGTAGCATGTCACTTGTGACTCCGTACAATATAGAGTATTCATATATATGTTGATTGGCACGATGTTGTGACCCACATAACACATTTCGCCTGCAAGTCCATCTTGGCCAAATTTAGAATATCCCACTGAAGTCGGCGCTAATATAGCTAAGTACTAGACGTCGGAAATAATAATCGGTAAGGGGGTTCCAATTACTTCAACGACCTCGGCGCACCGTCAATGTTAATTATGGGCACTGTTAGAGTTGGGAACGGATAGTAACACAGAGGTCGTGCCAACCCCACAGGGGGGGCGGTTGTGGTGACTAGAGAAGTGAGAGGAGTCATATAGCGGCCGGCGAAGGCACCGGCAAGGCCGGCCGACCTCCACAAATAGGGAATAGAGTACCGCTAATAGCATAGAACTAAGTACTAGGATGACAAATAGCCACCTTGTACATAAGTACTAGGCAACGGGATGCTAGTGCTAACACCCCCCCTCAAGGTAGCCGAGGTCTTGACGTCGTCCTAGCTTGCGTCGAGGAAGGTGCCATCTTTGTCGAAGGTGTAGTGCTTGTAGCGTGTGTCTCAGGCCGGGTAGGTGTAGCGACATGCGCTCACAGGAACGTGCCGCTATCGGCGAGTTACCGATGAGAAGGGGTTCCAAATGTACTGCGTAATGTACTATTCTGACATTCAGCGGGAAAAACTGTCCCCGGGCGAATTAGCCGACGCATGAGAGCGACCGGCGAGGAAGAGTCAAAGCCAACAAGGCCGTTAGGAGCGTGTAGGCACGCAAAAGCATAGACGGGCGCTCGTGTTGACTCCCCCCTTTCGCCGTGGGAAAGTCAAGCTCCTCGCTAAGTTAGGTGAGCGTTGCGGCGTTGCCTCGGGAAAAAGCAATAACATTACTAATCAAAGTACGCACGGGCCGAATTTTCGCGGGTCGGTCTTAAAAAACCAGATCCGGTCGAGAGCATCGGTAGGGTGAAGGCTAGGTAAGAGTGGAAGCTGGGTGGGGCGAGCGTGGCGCCGGGCGCTTTACACACGCTCTTCTCCTTTTTACGTGGGAGATGGTAGGACAGTCGCGGACAACCACCTCGAAGGCGAAGCGTGGTGTCGGTTGGACGATGAATTACTAGCGTGGCGCCGAGCGCTTTACACACGCTCTACTCTTTTTTACGTGGGAGTAGGTAGGACTAGCGTGGCGCCGAGCGCTTTACACAAGCTCTTCTCTAGTGTAACTTGGTGGAGGGCCCATAACCTATTAGAGTTGGGAACGGATAGTAACACGGAGGTCGTGCCGACCCAACAGGGGGGGCGGCTGTGGTGACTAGAGAAGTGAGAGAAGAGAGATGGCGGCCGGCGAAGGCACCGGCAGGGCCGGCCGACCGCCACAAATAGGGAATAGAGTACCGCTAATAGCATAGCACTAAGTACTAGGATGGCAAATAGATACCTTGTACATAAGTACTAGGCAACGGGATGCTAGTGCTAACATGCACCATTGCGCCTAAGTGGTAAAAAATGCCGTTGAAGATTATCGATAAGGGGAAGGCCTTGCGCATTAGTAGCAAAGCACAACAGAGTAAACACCATGATGCAATGACCGTTGGCAATTAAGCAATATCATTGCACTTTTAATGTCTACATGGAAGGTTAGCTAGTGCCTCGGGGATATGTCTATGATATGATTTATCATACATAAGTTGGTATGATCACGCGTTTTCCTAATTTGTACCTTCTTATGTCAAATACTGCTATGCACAGTCAGCGGATGTCTTGAGTAGCGGCAGAAACGCTAGCTCAATGTCGTATGCGCCACCGGCTTCGGCTACGGAGCTAGCGACCATCCCTATCCAAAGGCACGGTCCACCAAACCCGCCAAACATTGGGGAGAGGAAGGGTGAAGAATTATGGAGGCGCGGTAGTAAGGCGTGTTTTTTCCGCGCGGACACGTTTCGTGTTTCGAAGAGAGATTGGGTCGAGCCGCATGTGGTACTCGAAGCAGTCGCCGTTGTGCCGGGAGCCCGGCATACACAAGGGAATCCCACTACGCACGCAATAGAAGGACGTTCATTGCAAGACGCCTTCGTCGCGGTAGCAACGGAGGCAGCGGGCTTGCTTGCCGCGATCCTTTTCTGAGCGGCCGCGGTTACCGGGGACGTGGACGCGCTGTTCTTGGAAGAGTCCCTTCGATTTGGCCAACGGTACGGATATTGACCTACCACGACGCTGGGATGGCACGGCGTGGTCTTAAAGCCCGTTGTAAATTAACGACTTGACGAGAATGTTTGGGAAGTTCCCAATATTTAAGGCCGAGTAGGGGTGGGAAGCGGGAACATGAAGCTTTCCTAGTTTCCAAAAGTCGCTCACGCAAATGTCGGCCAAGGCAGTGGATAGTCATAACCAACAACCTTGGGTAAGCCAAGCCTCTTCCATTGGTGGGTCATTTTGTCGTGCTCGGTTGTGGTTGTCGACTCGAAGACTCCTTTCGAAATAGGTGGAAACGGCATGGGGACGAGGGATAGTACGGGTAATGATGTTACTATTTTCGTCAGCCCAACTTTGGATGTAGGGGTTGCCGTCGGCCATACCGCAAGCGCCGACGGTGATAAACTAAAAGATAATTGTTGCTATTCTTGCATGTTGCTACTAGTTGAACACCGTCCATTGTGCTAATGATGTGAGCTCTACTCCCTGCAAGTGCCGAAGAAAGAGATTCTTGGAGGAAAGCCTTTGGAAATAGGCCGTGCGCGGTTTTCACAACACCGGTAAAGTGGCGCTTCATTTTGCCGAGGGAACATCGGCCTACGTGTGGAACGTTGAAGGTAAGTGCCCATCCCACGCAGAATAAAGGCATATATATGGCGACACTGTTCTCTATAACTTCTTTAATCTTAACGTAGCCAAACCAAGCATCCCCCAATAAAGTCAAGCCTTCAACACTTGCACCCTCCGCCATTCGCGGCATACACGCACCGGACACACCATGTTTGGCTGCATACTTTTTGTCGCGAATGGCATCCTTCCCCACTTGCACTTCCATGTTAACCATCGCGCCCGTTGCACAATCGCACATAATCTTTGATTATGTCTCGACTAAGGGCTTGGGATTGCGGTGAATGGAGTTTATGTTGTGCAACCCGCATAGCTTGCACTTCTGGGGTTTATGGGCATACATGCTTTCATCCATCGTTTGATGGACCCCTTGATGTGCAACCCCCTCGTGCTCGAATTGAAGTAATGTACACCATTCTGGAACCATGCCCACGGGTCCAAACCTATCTTGTTTATCTCTGCCTTGAATTACTTAATAAGATAACGAATATTCTAAAACATGTGGAATGCCATGTACTTTTGGAACTGTGTTTGGTCTCTAGTTCCATCTAGAATGTTGCTATTATATCCCTACCCCGTCAGCTATAGAAGGTTCCCGCTAGCATCAAACCCCAAAACCTGGCATACTCTTGGGGGTTGACCTGCCGAAAGTCTGCCCTCTTGCTCAAGCCTGTATCATTTGGATTTGGCAGGTCGGCGTGCATGTCTCCGGGGTAATGCCCGAGCCATAACTTCAAGACGTGTACGCGCCCGTGCGTCCTATGTAAGCCTTCCTTCAACCCCACATGCCCTTCCGTTTGAGCAACACGCATCGCAATTGTGTATGCATATGGGTCGTGCTCAGCGGCGGCACCATGCTAAAGAACCGTCCACGTCACCGTTATCCTTGGCTAACGTAATGTGACGGTGACTCCATGCACATGTGGGACCCATGCAATGTCCTCAACGCCTTGGGAGTCCTCGAAGGTATCATCGGGGAGAAAGGAATCGCCCTCGTCGTCGGATGAGTCGCCCTCCATGTCGAGGGCGTCACTAGTGCGAGAAGGAACACCTCCCGCATTAATAGGCGGCGATATGCTGGTTGGGCCGGAGACGGCGGAGGACTCCTACCCAGTTCGATAGTCGGCGTGTTATTGTGGCGTGATAGTCGGCGTGCTGTGGGTTCGATAGTCGGCGTACCGGTATCACTCATTACCGACCGTGTAATAATTGGTACTAGTCATGCACTGTGCGTAACTGCACCGGGAATTTGCACCGCTCACCGGTGGGGGGGGGGGGGGGGGGGGGGGGGGGGGGTTAAAGGGCATGTCCACTGCAATGAAAGAGCGTTGTGCGCTGCTGAATTGTGTTGTTGTTGGGTTAAAACGGTCGGCGTTGTTGGGCTCGACGCGTAAGGTACGTGCAAACTCGTATTTCGGCGGCATTCCATCTTAATTTATCGCCCACAAACCTTCGCCGATAGACTCGCCGACTGTCTCAAAGGTTCGGTCACGTGGTTGGCGTTTTGCACCATCTCTTAGGGGTTGAAAGGGGTCTCTGCGGGCGGAGGCACGCGCTCCTATCGTTACGGTCTTCCTCATGGGGTTGGTAGTGGATCGCCGACATGCGGTCTCGGCAGATCGCGCGTGTGAACCGTTTCTGCCCCACTACAGATTATGATTCAAGGGAGCTTAGCAGAGGACAGCCTGACGTTGGCCCCCCTAAAGTTTGACAAAGTACTGACCTTTCTTCGCGTTGGGCTTGTCCGGTTTTTTACGTGACTATGGTGTATAATTGGTCATACAAATTTAGTACTTATCATGCACATATCCCCAAGGCACTAGGGCCACCGTTTGGTTGCATGGGGTTTCGTGATAATGCATGTAAGCATATCGTGATTGTTACAAAATATGCCCCATCTCCTCTCCGTTTAATGTTGCACATACGGCGTATTACACCCTTTTGGAACCAAGGGCACACTACATAAAGCATGGATCTTCTAGTACTTTTGAATTACTAGCCTATTGGCTGTTAAGAAAATCACGGGGGGGGGGGGGGGGGGCTAAAACAACACATAAATCTAATATGAAGAGCCTAATCGGCAATTCGACATGTTATTTTCGATTGTGCATGCGCGGAAATGGCGCACCGTCGGCTATTATAGATAATCGATGACGAATCTCAAGTCTCAACAGCGCATACATCAATCATGACGGTCGCGATCGATGGTTTTCAAACAATTCAGCCTCCTTGTGCCGTTCACTGCGACCTTGGCAATTATTTCAAGAATCATTCGAATGTGCTTCGTGCCCTTTTTGGAGTTTGGTTTTTGGGTGAAGCTCGTAGTAGAGATGAGTTCTTGCGAAGTCGCGATACCGACGTTTGCTGACAACCCCGCATATTTTGAACTTCTTGGGTAGGTCGGCATATGTAGTTTGATGCTCGCGCTTTTTATCTTATTTTTTTCTAACAATTTATCAATCAGACGAATAATAATAACAAAACAGTCATCACATGACGCATCTGGTTACATCTGGTTCTTCTTGTAAGCAATATCACATGACGCATTGTCCTCTACTTGTAAGCAAATTAAACGTTGTCCTACGCCCACTGTCCAATGATCCAGCACTACTACGGGTACAATACTGCGATGATGGGAATATTCTGAATGGACTCCGTCCTTTCCGCCCGTCGCAGCTGCTTCGGGGCTCCTCCGCCATCTTGATTAGGAAAAGAGTCGAGTTAGAGCGCCCGAAATTTATAGAAGAGCAGTGTCCCGGACGATGGCCGCGCTGCACTCTAGACTCATAGCCTTACTGCCCTCACCTTACACTCCTCGTCAGCACCGACTGTGTTCTTCCGTGCTGCGACATAGACAAAATTACGGGTACAGCATGAATGCCCTTCCATCCACACGCTTATTGTTGTTGCTGAAGTCTCATCGCCCCTTCTCACCTAGCACCTGCCCTTGCTAAAACAGCCAAAACAACGGCCTCATAGCGGAGCTGACGTGGTCACCCATACGCGCTAGGTCGCGTAGTTCATTTGTTGCCACCTCTGCGATGGGATTGTACTCGCTGTGGCTTGAGCCTCCTGAAGGACGGCTGGCGGAGCAGCTTCAGGTGGGTCAAACTCTATTATGCTCTGCGAAAAAGATAAGCGTTTATTATATTGTATGTTGAAGAGTCATCGGCTTCCACCCCCCCCCCCCCCCCCCCCCCCCCCCACACGCGGCCTAGCAAGAGTAAAAGTACTTCAGTCGTCTCTAGTCGCGTTGTACATTCGTCACGCAGTCCCTGGATACACAAACCAAAGCCGCTGTAGACAAGCGTACGCACTATTTGAAACCACTCGTCGGGTTCAGTGGCACTAGTAGCGCACAACTGCCTCTGATGCGTTCCGCAACTCGTGTGACCCGTACCCGACCTTTTTTCTCATCAGGCGGAGGTCGATCGTCTACGGGTACAGCACGGCGGCCCAACTTTTGCTCCTCACGTGACCCTCGCCGCATTCGAAGCCGAAGATGACGCCACCGCAGAGGACTGGGCAGCCGGTACAGCCGCAAAACTAGCACCCTTCTACGTTTCTTTCACTGACGTGGGAGCGGGCGCCATTTTCCATCAGTGTGTGTTCATACGGTGCGCCAAGGTCGACGCGCTGATGACGGCCGCCGAAACAGCAAAGGCGACGCTTCGTCTCCCGCAATCCTTCTATATGCCACACCTGTCGCTCTTATACTCTGACATCGACCAAGACACGAGGTAAAACTCCATCCTCTCCCAATCCTTCGCTTGTTTAGGTTTACTCACGGCTGACACTGAGGGTTTACGGCGAATTGGCAGGGGCGCGGTAATGCAGGAGGTACAGCAGCGGCTGTACGGGGAGGCTGAGGGATATGACACGTTGCTGCTTGAGCCGGGCTTCTCGGCAACAGAGCTCAGCTTGTGGCGAACAGACGCAGAGAACAAGTCGCTAGAGAGCTGGGTCAGGCTGGGCCGCTTCAAGTTCTCTGCCACGTGAATTATTCTCACGAGCTGCCCACATCGCTGAATCACAAGCGACAAAGGCGAGAAGAAGCGGGAGACGGACGGGAACGAGAGGGGAAGGTGGTGGGTGAGGGACTGCACGCAGAGTGCCACGCTTGGCACTAGGTATTTACAACAAAAAGTGTCACAGAATATACATCTGAAAGCAACGATGCCTATCGCTGACATCATCCAAAACCGAACAGCACTGCATCTAAGGTATTTCAAGGGCGGGCCTTGTGCCAGACAGCGTTCTTTCCCTTCTGGACGAGGGCGAAGCTCTCCGCAGGCGGGATGCGCTATGCGCTGTCTATCATTGCAGCGAGCTCATCTCCAGGTGTGCCCGAACACAGCATCGAAAAGGCGCTCACGGGCATGCTCCTCCTTTTCCTCCAACTCCGCCAAGCTCATTGAAGCCTGATGTAGCTCCTTCTCCGCCTCGCGCTGCTCCTCCATGGCTGCTGCCCACTTACGGTTGCTCTGCGATCCGTAAAAGGCACAACGTCATCAGCAATGTAGCCGTGATGCAGGAGGGTTTTTTTTGGGGGGGGGGAGAGAGAGAGAAAGGGAGCGAGAGATCAGTGCTTATGCAAAGCACGTAAGGAACCAGACCTGCTGCAGCTCAGCCTGGATGGCGTCTCGCTCGCGACCTGTTCTGATGAGGCAGTTGGTGTAATGCCGTGTGGTGGCGCCTCTCTCATAGTCCCAAGTTGGATGGGCAGGACTAATGATGCCAGAAGGGTACAGATGCTTCACCGTCTGACTCACCAGTGGCACCATCACTCTCAGAATACTGCTCACTCCATTTATGGCATTGCAAATGGAGTTGTCATCCTAACACATGCGACGGGAAGAGACGAGGTTGCACTGACCTCTGCAAACTGCAGCTGCTTCGTGGCACGCCGGCTCTCTCGTTGCCAGGAGGTGACGTGGTGTGCCAGAAGTGGAACCATGCTCTTGTGCATTAACCTGCGTGTCATGGACGCAGGCGAGTGGGGTTCGAGAGATGTGCCTCAAAATAAACTCCTTGACGCTACTACTTGACCCTGTTCCCTCATCTCTGCGCCGCCATTCTCTCTCTTTTTCTCTCTCTCTCTCTCTCTCTCTCTCTCTCTCTCTCTCTCTCTCTCTCTTTATGCGCGCGCGCGCCCCCTCTCTCTTCATGCGCGCGCGCGCGCGCGTGTGTGTGTGTGTGTGTGTGTGTGTGTGTTTGAGGAGCTGCATGAGAGGGGAAGTTGACGTTGCGTATGCGTGAGTTCCGGTATGCGTTTGTTTATTTGTAACGTTTGTCTGCAGTTTGCCTTGTGTTACTCCGGGGAGAAGGGCAAGCAGCTACGACCCACCCATCGCTTTGTGACTGTTCCAATCCCTCTTGGGCCCGGCACAGACGCCTTCGCTCCGCATCCTTTTGCTGCCTTAGTGTCAGCGTCTCCTCCACCAGCTGCCACACCCCGCGTCGGTTCGGATAAAGTAGTTAGATATCGTATCGAATAACTACACGAGATATACGGCCGCCCGTGGACGAGGCTCAGGACCAGAAGCAAATCGACGTGGCGAAATCAATTTTCGGGGGAGTACCTGAAAATACTCTTGCTCCCGACTTGATCTAGATGGCGCTACATGTTCCCCTCCGACAGCACTCGAGGCCATCCCGCCGTGCTCCAGTGATGTTAGAATGACTGTACGTATTCCAAATACGGACGGGCGACGTACGGATGTTAGTTATGTTAAAGGCGCCAAGACTCGGAGACAACTCTCAAGTCCCACTCTACGCGAGGGCACCCTTTTGCTCTGAATCTTGGTATACTTCAATCTAGAGCCGTTGTCTGGATGTTTGAATAGCACTGCTGGTTCGGTCTCATCGCCAACTTGGTAGCGATAGGCTGTAGGGAAGACGGGTGGGCGGAGGTTGACATAGTTGCTATTGATGAGTCGATTGCGTGCTGAGTTCGTCGTGCCTCTGTTGATGTGTGCTTCTGTACGGGTACAGCGTACTCCCACTGCAAGTCGCGACTGCATATGTGGTAGTACACAAGAGTACCCGTACCGGTACTTGTACCAGGTACCTGTTTTTTTTTGCGCCCCCGGGATATGGGACTGACAGGTAAGCACGCACCGCCACCCTCTGCATGCGGTGTACGTTTTGCGTGCACGACTGAGAGTAGGAGCTCAATAAAACAAGCCTCAAACTAATCATCGATCACGCTCCCGGCTAGGCGACGCTCGTATGAGTGCCACAACGTACCATTGCACGAGAACCGTACCGTACTGAGCTAACCCCAAAACGAGGCTAGTGTTGGAGTTTCACCAACCCAAAACCTTCCAATACATGCAAACAAGATTGAATGCATTCCCGGCACTTTCCAAGAAAGTTATACCCTACCCGTCCGGGCGTCGGCTCATTCTTGTAATGTGAGAAGAAGCAAGGCCCAACTTACGGAGCAAAACATTCCGGGAGTACGATACATGGACTACAAAGAAAGCAATATGGGGGGGGCTAGGCGTCATTACTTGAAAAACCTCCCATTTCCTGTAAAATAAATGGCTCTATGAAGGGAAAGGGGGACACCGCCTAAGAGCAAGGCAACTATATCTTTAGGGGAGGTAGCGAACGTACATGAGTTGACGTACAAACCATTAAACTCTTGGGCTTGTGTCCCAAAATGACGACGGTGGCACGCCCAACGTGGGCATTCAAGCAGCATGATATGTTTTGTTTCTAGATTCTTGTACGGGTACTCATCATAAGGATTCAATCCACATTTTCTTACAAGCAAGGTTGTGAAAAACACCAAGCCAAAATGAGAAAAGAGGGAGAACCCCCACATGCCTAAGCCCGAGGAACATGAAGGCACGCCACAATATCAACACTGCCCTCTTGCAAAGTGTATAGCGAAGATATGAACCCAAAGTACCATGAAGAGTAGCAAAAAGACATTGCATGAACTCTCGCCGCACACCCCCCCCAAAAACGTCGAAAGGGAAAATATATAGATCGACGAACGAAATGTTGCATGCAAACATAACTTTCAGTACGCAATGAACGGGAGTCTGCGACACCAATGCTAGGGAAGCGTCTAACTGCCACCAAAGTAGACAAGCGATCAACAAACTTAGCCGCCATAAGCGCCAATCGGCCCCCAATCTCTAGAGCGAAGGGGTAGTAGTAATGGACGGACTAAACCGAAGGCGTGCCGAGCAAAGCGGAAGTGCGGAGGTCCGCATCAAGTTTGCCTTGCTGAGCTCCCAATGCAAGAATGCCAGGGAGTGGGAGACGACTACACGAGGAACATTGGTGTTCGTGCGAGCACTTGTGACCGTCACATGAACAACAAAATGACGATGTGGAGCCATGAAGGCTAACCAAACCACATCCCCATGTCGATCTCGAGAAGCTCCCGACCGAATACGGCGGATCTCCAACCGGAAGTCTCGCCCCTATCACGTCCCATCATGAGGATTCATCGATATAAATAAAGCAATATCATGCGAAAAACGAAAAAGAATCACGCGATGGATGCGCGCTCAGCACGCTGCTGCAGGTAGACTGTACCGTCAAACCAGCGATACGTGTACGACTCGCCGTCGTTATTATTATTATTGGATTATTATTATGTATTATATAGTTGGACCGATACTGTCAGAAACCCTAATCCATCCACCGACCACCAGCCCCGCGCGGGCTGTGACAAAACAAAGTCAACTTCACGACCCCTGTGGTAGAAGTGATGAGGCAAAGAAGTGGACTCCAGGACGATAAGGGGATTATATATACCCGAGTTGGCTGACTATGGACTCAGCGTATAGGCGGATGAAGCCTTCCTCGACACTGTGGACCGCTACTTCAATTATTTCACGCGTCAGACTTTTTATCCGCGGGGTTCTTTAAAAACATTGTATCTGGGGCGGTTTCGAATTTATTGCCTTGGAAAAGCACTTCGCGAGACTGGGCACACTATCGGTGCAGTGAGCCTAAAGAGACCGAGGCGTTCCTCTCTAGTGAACCTGAATGGCCGGGAAGCCAAGAATCGCAGGCGGAAGGAGCTGATAGCTGAGGGATATATCGTGCGGAGGGAATCTCCGTGTTGCCGCGTCGAAGTTTTTTAGTTTTACCGAATTAACTGCACATAGTTACAATGGACGTCACACTAACGTAGGTCGCCCTTTCTGTACCCAACCCGCTTGCTATATTGTAGCACCGCTGTGACGTGTGTCATACATCGCTCTGAGTCCTCTCCCAGCTTGGATCCTATCGGGTCCAGCACCGCTGCGAAGGCGTGAAGTGCTGACGTGCTGACTCGCGGGTTGTGTGACCGCCTCGGGCCTTTCCAGAATTTTCACTCTGCTGTCGATGGGTGCGGTGCTCGTCGTCGCCGTTGCATTGGCCGTCATCATGCCCAACGCGCACACCGACTGGCTGGTCAAGCTGGACGCCTGTATAGCCTGGTAACGCCTCTTTAATCGGATTCCATTTTAGCACAGACGATACTCAGACATAGTGGTTTGCAGCCACATAGCAGCACATACTCTGATACACAGACAGGCACGAACATGCAGACAGACTGACGCATACACGCATAGACACACACACACACACACACACACACACACACACACAAAAACGAACACACACACACACACACACACACAAGCACAGAAACACCCAGACATTTGCATAGACACAAATACCACACACTCACACACAGACATTCACGCAAGCACAAATACCACACAATCAAACACACAAAGAGACATACGAACGCGCACACACAGACACGCACACACACACACACACACACACACACACACACACACACACACACACACACACACACACACACACACACACACACACACACACACACGCACGCACGCTCCCACGCACGTAGGCACACGCAGATGAGCATGCACGCGCGCACACGTATGCCGTCACAGACATAGCCACACTCATACAGGCATACGCACACACACACACACACACACACACACACCACACAAGCACCCACTCACGCACATACTTGAAAGCACTCACTCACACACATACATACACACACGCACACATTCACACAGAGATTGACAAACGCACTCGCGTACTTCCCCCCTTCCCCTTCCCCCCCCCCCCCCCCCCCCCCCCCCCCCTCCAACACGCACACACACACACGCACACACACACGCACGCACACCCACACCCGCACAAACAAGTCCGCGCACACGCACACAGAAACACACCGCGGTGCACAGGGACATAAAGACCATACACCCGCACACATTCATTCACACAGACACGCGAACGCGCACACAGACAAACATGCGACGCGCACACGCACAGACACACACACACACACATAAGCACACACACACACACACACATGCACAGGCACACGCACACTCACACAAACGTAGACACGCACAGATATACACGCGCACGCACATGCGCAGGCACAGACACACACACGCGCGTGCACACACACTCACTCATTCACTCACTCACATAGCAAACATACATAGTAAACACATACATAGCAACTCAGTGTACGTAAGCACGCACGCGGAGACACACACACACACACATACATACACACACACACACACACACGCACAAACACACACACACACACACACACACACACACACACGCTTACGCCCACACGCTGACGCACGTGGACTCACGTACACACCTAAACTAAAGTCACACGCGCACATGCACACACGTTCGAGCGCTTCGAATAAGATTTTCATACCTCTCCATCTGCGCAACCTTACTTGGAGCTCCTGTATATATGTGCATTTGTTTTCATGGAAGCTGAGACACAGAGTGAGATGAGGATGGAGCAGTGACGGACGTGGTTTGGGGCTTTCTTGCCATGACTGACTAGTCTCATGGCGGCTGGCGGCAGGGTGACGGCGCTGTCGATGCTGGTGCTCGTCCCTATCGATGTAGCGGGAGCCATCAACACCAGCTGGCACAAGTACCGGCACGATCAGATGCTGGAAGTGCTGTGGAACATATTCTTCTGGAACGGCCTCCTCATGCAGATCACCGTGCTGCCTTTTCACCAGGTAAGATGGCCACGATATATGGCTGAGGTGTTGTAGCGGTGGGGTACTGAGCTACTTTGACTGCCCGTCTTAGTTCAAATGCAGCGCCGTGTGTTCTGACTGTGTGCATGGCTACAGGAGTACGCAGACTCCGGCGGGCTCACCATGTGTGACCGCATACAGTACAGCCTCTTAAAGAATGTGGTGCTGTATCTGGTGCGTAAACCTGCCCATCCACTCCTTTCCCCACCTTTTCCCCTTTCCCTTCAAGATGGAACACAGGTTTATCGGTATTGTGGTCTTAGTTGGGTTTCTCTGCTGCTTATTCCTGATTGTGTGCATGCGCCTTGCATTCACTTTCTGTTTTTCTTTTGTAAGCTGACCGCTTGAGAACACACATTTACAATGCTCTGAAGTTTTTACATATTTACGAGACTACTAAGGCAGCCCACTTTCCAAGTAATGCACATGCTGCTATTGCTTTATTGCATCCAGACTCAAGTGCTTTGTGACGTATCGCGCCGTTTCCTGTGCAACACCGGTCAGGTTCTGCTGTTGGGCGGCGGCACGGCTGCGGGGCTGACCATCCTGAGCGGTCAGACCATCCAGTGGCACTGGTGGTTCAGCGTGGTGGCGGCCGCGGGCAACGCGTTCGGCCTCTGCCTTGGCCTACTGCTCATGAGCTACGGGCTGGTGGAGATCCCGAAGCGGCTCTGGTACCTGGGGAACCTGCAGGCGGTGCACCAGTCGCTGTACCACAGAGCAGGCGTGCACCACGCCAACGCGGTGGCTGCCAAAAGGTGCGAACGCACTCTCTCTGTGGAGCGTAGAGGAGGCGGAAGGAAACAATCACATCGGCAAAACGCACCTATTCAATTATTAAACTGACATTGATTTGACGTTTTCTGATTTTTATGTTATAGACATATTCATAACGGTCGTGGGGGTTTTTGGTGCACATCTGCCACAAGGATTGTTGTTCAGCTTCATCTCACCTTCCCGGACGCCGCCAAGCCCTACTCCATTCCTTGGTCTTCCATTTTTACGCTTTTTGCCAAGCGGGTTGCTGTCTTGTGCCGGTCCAGTCCATCTCCAGGATTGGAGTCACTCCAAGGACTCAGACCAGTCTCACCAAATGATTCCCCTACAGTAATAGCTTACATCCATATTTTGCCAGAATGGCAATCGGTATCCATATACGCGCGACACGGGCAGCATAGTTGTTGGTAGAGTTTGAATGCGAGTATAGCGGGAAAGAGAATAGGGTTTGCGCGGGTGTGGGAATTACTGTGGGGGTTAGTGGCTGAGTTGGTGTGGGTTGTGTGGGATCGGAAGGCATCTGTGTATCCTTTACAGAGCGCTGCGTTCATTGTCTATCTATGCAATGTTCACTGCCCATCAGTGAATAACGTAACTTCTTTTCGAGGACATGTTCATTAAACAATGTTGTCATTTTCTGTTGAATGGCTGGCTCTGCACTCGTGGACGTAGGGAGCTGCTCAAGTGCCGCGCGAT